>JAWZYT010006868.1:12500-25348 GCA_034508575.1 Petrolisthes manimaculis | reverse complement strand
GTCTGTGTGTGTGTGTGTGTGTGTGTGTGTGTGTGTGTGTGTGTGTTGGTTGGTTGGTTGGTTGGTTGGTTGGTTGGTTGGTTGTGTGTGTGTGTGTGTGTGTGTTGGTTGGTTGGTTGGTTGGTTGGTTGTGTGTGTGTGTGTGTGTGTGTGTGTGTGTGTGTGTGTGTGTGTGTGTTGGTTGGTGAGTAAGTGAACAGATGGTAAATTTAATATTATTGTTGTTATGAAAGTCTACGGTAGTCACACATATATTTTCACTAGCCATTATTGTCCTTTTATTAATTATTATCATATATATATATACACACACACTCTCTCACTCTATCTATCTATCTCACCCACAAACACCCACTCTCTCTCTCACCCCCACCAACACTCTCTCTCTCTCCTTATACACACACTTTTTTTATCTCTCTCTCTCACTCACCCCCACATATCCTTCTCTTATACCTCTCTCTCACTCACACCCACTCTTTCTTACCTCTCTCTCACAAACACCCACTCTTTCTTACCTCTCTCTCACAAACACCCACTCTCTCTCTCTCTCACTCACTCACACCCACTCTCTTACCTCTCTCTCACAAACACCCACTCACCCACTCTCTCTCTCACACCCTCTCTCTCTCACACACACAGGGAAGATCACGGAGGGAGGAAGGAGCTCTCTCAATGTCGTATGCTGGTGAGGGACTACAACAACGTATCAACACTACCTTGGTCAAATCACCTTCTCTCCACACCAACACGAGAGGTGGATGAGAGTTCACATTTGCAGTCCAAACCCTGTAATTCTTGGCACTACGACACGTCCACTTTCATCTCGACTGTCTCTATGGAGGTAAGGAGAAGGAGTGAGGGAGTGAGTGAGTGAGTGGAGAGTGAGTGTTATTATTATTATTATCATCATTATTATCATCATTATTATATTATCATTATCACTATCAACACTATTATCATCATTATTATTATTATTATTATTATCACTATCAACACTATTATTATTATTATTATTATTATCACTATCAACACTATTATTATTATTATTATTATTATTACTATCAACACTATTATCATCATCATCATCATCATTATTATTATTATTATTGTTATTGTTATTATTATTATTATTATTCTTACAGTGGGACCTGGTGTGTGAAAGGTCAAGTTTAAGTCCATTCTTCCAAAGCTTTTACTTCTTTGGAACAGCAGTGGGTGAACCTCTTATTGGACTACTGGCTGACAGGTGAGAGAGAGAGAGAGAGAGAGAGAGAGAGAGAGAGAGAGTGGGTGGGTGGGTGAGTGAGGGAGAGAGAGAGAGAGTGGGTGGGTGGGTGAGTGAGTGAGTGAGAGAGAGAGAGAGAGAGAGAGAGAGAGAGAGAGAATGGGTGGGTGGGTGGGTGACTGAGTGGGTGAGACAGACACACACACACACACACACAAACAAACATAGACAGAAAAAGAATAAACAAACAAATAAATAAATAAAACATAAATAATACATGAAAAAAAAGAACACACACACACATTCATTTCTACCCCTTCCTTCATCATCATCTCCATACACACACACACACACATACACACACACTCATTCATTCCTACCCCTTCCTTCATCATCATCTCCATACATACACACACACACACACACACACACATTCATTTCTACCCCTTCCTTCATCATCATCTCCTTACATACACACACACACACACACATTCATTTCTACCCCTTCCTTCATCTTTTCCACACATATACACACTCTCACTCTCCCCTTCCTTGTGACAGGTACGGCAGGAGATGGATTATCAGTGGATGTGCTGTTATTTTTGCAATCACGTCCATTGCCTCGGCTCTCACACCTTTGTATTCCCTGGTACTCGCTGGTCGCTTCGTGTTGGGGATGATACACGCTATTATTGGCCCTGCTTACGTCCAAGGTGGGTAGAGAGAGAGGGAGAGAGGGATGGGAGAGAGGGAGATGGGGATGGGAGAGATGGGGATGGGGATGGGAGAGATGGGGATGGGGAGAGAGGGATGGGAGAGAGGGAGAGAGAGAGGGAGGGAGAGAGGGGGGGGGGGAAAGGTTGAAAAGAGAGAAAAGAAAGTGTAGGAAATAATAATAATAATAATAAAAATAACAACAAACACAAAAACAATAAAAATAACAACAATAATAATAATAATAATAAAAACAACAACAAAAACAATAATAACAATAACAATAATAACAATAACAATAATAATAATAACAATAATAATAATAAAATTCCACCTCCTCCTTCTTCTTCTTCTCCTTCGTCAGGTTTAGAGGCCTGCCCGTCCCACCTTCGTACTACCTTGGGCTTGCTCTCCACGGCGCCCTTCGCTGTGACGGGGATGCTGTTTGGGGCGTGGGCGTATTTCCTGAGGGAGTGGAGGACGCTGCAGCTTGTGTGTACTGTCCCTGTGGTCCTACTCCTCCTCCAGATACCGTAAGTCGTGCATGGAAAGGGCGGGGTACTCCTGAAGGAAGGGGTGTGTGTGTGTGTGGGTGTAGAAGGAGATATTATTATTATTATTATTATTATTTTTTTTTTTTTATTATTATTATTATTTATTATTACCGGGTATTTATACTATTATTATCATTATTATTATTATTACCGGGTATATATATTATTATTATTATTATTATTATTATTATTATTAATATTATTATTATCATTATTATTATTACCGGGTATTTATATTATTATTTATTATTATTATTATCATTATTATTATTTATACAAACAATCAGTCAATCACTTACCCTCCATCTTTAATAAAAACACTTTCTCTTTCTTTCTCTCATGTTTAGGTTTATGCCCGAGTCCCCGAGGTGGCTGATGCTGAAGGGGAGATGTGAAGAAGCAGCCGATGCACTGTTAAAAGCGTCTCGATGGCATGGGGTTAAGTTGCCATCACGACCCCGTCTCGTGGCTATGCTGGAAAAGTTTAGATTGGAGGTGAGTTGGTTGGTTGGTTGGTGAATGAGTGGGTTGGTTGGTGAGTGAGTGAGTGGGTAAGTGGTTGGGTGGTTGGTTGGTTGGTGGGTGAATGAGGGGTTGTTTGGTGGGTGGTAGTAGTGGTAGTGTTAGTAGTAGTAAGTGGAGGAGAGTATTATTATTATTATTATTATTATTATTATTATTATTATTATTACTATTATTATTATTATTATTATTATTATTATTATTATTATTATAGTAGTAGTAGTAGTAGTAGTAGTAGTAGTAGTAGTAGTAGTAGTAGTAGTAGTAGTAGTAGTAGTAGTAGTAGTAGTAGTAGTAGTAGTATTGTTATTATTATTAGTAGTAGTAGTAGTAGTAACAGATCTTAAAATATATATCAAATCCATCTTTTACTCTTAACAGTCTTCAGATGGAGGTAAGGACGTGGGCAGCTACGAAGAACAACAACAAAACCAAACCACCAGCGATGATGACGACGAGGAGAAGCAACAAGAAGAAGGAGAAGAAATGAAAAAGTGGCCACAACGTAACAACAACAACAACCACAACATAAACAACATAAACAAGGAGGAGGAGGAAGAGGAGGAAGAAGAGGACGAGAGGAAGAAGAGGTGTTGTAGTGTTGGTGGTTCGTGTGGTGTTGTTGGTGTTGGTGGTGGTTGGTGGAGAGGTTGTACCATACTAGTGAGGACCCCAGCACTCAGGACCATTACCATAGCGTTGTTTGGCTCGTGGTTCTGTACTGGATTGACTTACTGGGGCATGAGTCTATCTGGAGCTACATTCAGGTGAGTAGGTGGGTGGCTGGGTAGGTGGGTGAGTGAGTGGTTAGGTAGGTAGATGGGTGGGTGGATGTGCAGATGAGTAGGTGGGTAGGTAGGTGGGTGGTTAGGTAGGTGGGTGAGTGGGTGAGTGGGTGGGTGGATGAGTGAGTGGTTAGGTAGGTAGGTAGGTGGGTGGGTGGATGTGCAGATGAGTAGGTGGGTAGGTGGGTGAGTGAGTGGGTAGGTTATAATGGTACTAATATAATTGTATATATATATATTTAATTATACTATACATACATACATACATAACATAACATACGTGCATTCATACACACATGCATGCATTATCAATTTTATTCTCTTATAAACAAACACAAGCTTTCTTACGCAAACATTCACATATATACATACATACATATTTAATTTCATTCACACACACATAGGCTACACACAATAAACACACACACACACACACTCTCTCTCTCTCTCACACACACACACACAATAAACAACCCCCCTCCCCCTCTCACACACACACAATAAACAAACACTCCCTCCCTCCCTCCCTCTCTCTCACTCACACACACACACAACAAACAACCCTCCCTCTCCCTCTCACACACAACAAACAACCCTCCCTCTCTCACTCACACACACACACAACAAACAACCCTCCCTCTCCCTCTCACACACACACACACTAAAATCTCTCTCTCTCCCTCTCTCCCACCAGCACAGACCCCTTCTTGTACATGATACTGAGTTCGTTGATGGAGATACCAGGATATACAGGCTTTACTCCTGTTGTGGCTCGCTATGGTCGACGTAATGTTTTGGCCTTCAACTTTGCTGTCTGTGCTGTGGCCATCCTTACTATCCTTGCCACACCTGCCAGTAAGTGTGTGTGTGTGTGTGTTAGAGTAAGTGTAAGTGTATGTGTGTGTGTTAGAGTAAGTGTAAGTGTATGTGTGTGTGTTAGAGTAAGTGTAAGTATGTGTGTGTGTATGTATGTATGTATGTGTGTGTGTGTGTGTGTGTGTTAGAGTAAGTGTACATGTGCGTGTGTATTATTGTTATTAGTATTAGTATATGTTGGCAGTAGTATATTAATAACAATAATAATAATAATAATATTATTATCATCATTATCATTATTACAATTATTATAACTATCATTATCATTACAAATATTATTACTATTATTACAATTATTATCATTATCATTATTACTATTACTATTATTATTATTATTACTATTACTATTATTATTATTATTATTATTATTATTCCACCACATATCAAACCAAACCTCCCCTCCAACAGGTTACACATGGATGGTCTTCTCCTTGGCACTTGTGGGTAAACTCTTCATCACTGGTAGCTACGGTCTACTGTATCTGGCCTCGTCTGAACTCTTCCCCACCTGTGTACGTTCAAGGGGACTCAATCTGTCTTCAATGATGGCGAGACTGGGTTCCATTCTCTCTCCTTTTATTATTAAGGTTTTGGTGAGTGTTGTGGATTAAGTTGGATTATATTGACTATATCGTCTCTCTTTTTTTTCATTCTGTATTTGTGTGTGTGTGTGTGTGTGTGTCTATGTTTGTTTATATTGACTATATCGTCTCTCTTTTTTTTCATTCTGTATTTGTGTGTGTGTGTGTGTGTGTCTATGTTTGTTTATATTGACTATATATCGTATCTTTTTCATTCTGTATTTGTGTGTGTGTGTGTGTCTCTGTATCTGTCTCTCTCTCTTTGTGTCTCTCTCTTTCTGTATGTATATATATCTATCTCTCCCTGTCTCTCTCTCTCTCTCTCTCTTTCTGTACATCTCTATCTCACACACACACACCTTCCTTCCTTGCCCACACAGGCCACAACACACTGGTGGGCTCCTTCAGTGATGTTCGGTGTGTGTGCTGGTGTGGGTAGTGTGTTTGCCCTCCTCCTGCCAGACTCCACACACAAACCAATGACAGACACCGTGGACCAGTTGGAACTACTGTATGGGGCCAAATCTCACTCATCCAACAGTATAGAGAAAGGAGTGAAGAAGGAGGAGCTACTGTATGGGGCCAAATCTCACTCATCCAGCAGCATAGAGAAAGGAGTGAAGAAGGAGGAGGAGGAGGAGGAGGAGGGGGAGTTGGAAGAGGTGTCAGCTACTACACCTCTTAACTAGACCCCCTCCACTACTACTACTACTACTACTACTATTACTACTACTACTACTACTATTACTACCGTACTACTACTATGTTATTAATTAACTTCACAAGTACTAGTAAAAGAAAACCTTGTATATTTTTCTTTATTAAGGGGTTGCGGGAGTAGGGGACAGGCTTGGGGGGGACTTGGGGGTTGCGGGAATAGGGGGACAGGCTTGGGGTGGGTAGAAAGCCTGTCTCTTATTCCCGCACCCTCCCTAACCCCCTTTCAAGCCTGTGTGTGTGTGTGTGTCTGAAGTGATACAGTCAGAAAATTGGAGGTTAATGAGTCCTTCAAATATTACCATGAAACACACACACACACACACACACACACACACACACCTATATGGAAGGAGGTTGTTTGTTTCGTGGCACAGGCTAGTCAGGAGGAATCAGAAGCCTCCAATTTCCACCATTATACAGGGTTATTATTATTATTATTATTATCATTATTAATATTAATATTCTATTATTATTACTGTTATTATTATTATTAATATTATTATCATTATTATCATTATTAATATTATTATTATTAATATTATTATCATTATTATTATTATCATTATTATTACTGATTATTATTATCATTATTAATATTATTATCATTATTATCATTATTAATATTATTATCATTATTATCATTTTTGTTATTATCATTATTATCATTATTATCATTTTTGTTATTATCATTATTATCATTTTTATTATTATTATTACTGATTTATTTAAGGGGGTATAGGCCTATAGCACATTGTTTTGTGTTGGTAAATCTGGAGCAACTAATTCCTCCAAACTACTCCAGGCAACAAGATAGGTACTGTACCCTTATTTTTCATCATGAGGTCCTGCCGTTTCCTGGCATACTTTGGAGGAATCAAGGCACTCCAAATATATCATCAAAAGCATACTACTACTATACTGTACTCTCTTACTATATATATACCGTAAATAGATACAGTATAAACAAATTGATATAAATAGATATAAATAGATATAAATAGATATAAATAGATAGATATAAATAGATATAAATAGATTTAAATAGATAGATATAAATAGATAGATATAAAACAAGTATGCATAATTTGTAATGTGTCAAAAATGAGAGAATTAATTTTAAGAATGATATTAATTTTTGTACATAAATGAATTAGTAAAAGAAAATTAGGTTATGAAATGAAAGGATTAATTTTAAGAGATAATTAATTTTTTGTACATAAGTGAATTATGAAAGGAAAATTATGTTAAGAAAATTTATGAAAGAATTAATTATTATAAGAATGATACTGGGTATTATTTTTTGTACATAGCCTAAGTTAATTATGAAAGGAAAATTATGGTAAGAAAATTAATGAGAATATTAATTTTATGAATTATAATAAATTTGTATATAAGTCAAATTGTGAAAGGAAATTAGGTAAACATAATTATGAGAGAATTAATGTTAAGATTGATATTAATTTCTAAGTGAATTATAACAGGAAATTATGTTAAGATAGTATGAAAGAAATTATATTAATAAATAGAATTAATTAATGAAAGGAAATTATGATAAGATATTATGAGAGAATAATTTTAAAAGATATTGATTTCTGTATATAAGTCAATTAATGAAAGGTAAATAATTATGTTATGATATGAGAGAATTAATTAATGTTAAGAATGATAATAATTGTTTTTGTACATAATAATTATTGTATTAATTATTAAGTGAATGAGGAAATAGAAGAATATTATTGTATAAGAAGAAGAGAATTAATTTGTAAATGTGATAATATTTTGTGTTTTTGTGTTATTTTTGTTATTGTTTTTTTTTTGTTATAGTGTTATTGTTTTTTTTGTTATTATGTTTTTGTGTTCGTATCTTTTTTTGTTATTGTGTTATTTTGTTTTTTTGTGATTGTGTTATGTAAGGAATAGGAAGATTGTGTTTTTGTTTATTATTGTGTTATTTGTGTTATATCAGGTATAGGAAGATTGTGTTATTTGTGTTATTTTGTTATTGTGTTATGTCAGGTATAGCAAGGTTATGCTAAAATTACACCAAGTTAAAAAAAATTATACAGCGTATACAGTATATGCTCAAAATAAGTTCAGTAATAATTATGCTCAATAGAATTTTCAGACATGTTAAAAATACTCAAAATAATTCTCAAAAAATGCTGGAGAATTTTCAAACATGTTAAAAATACTCAAAATAATTCTCAAAAAATGCTGGAGAAATTTCAAACATGTTAAAAATACTCAAAATAATTCTCAAAAAATGCTCACAAAATGCTGGAGATATTCAATTCAATGCTCAATATTATTATGTATAACTGGAGATGCTCAAATCAATACTCAGATAATTATGCTCTAAAAATTTAAAAAAAATTAGTCAGTGCCTTTCCTTCCTCAAAAAATATGCTCAAGAAATTAAATGATAAGTTTTTTTGTGTGTTGGTGAATCTGGAGCAACTGAATCCTCCAAACTATTCCAAGCAACAACGACAACACAACAAACACCATTATTATTTTTGGGTTCTGTTGTTTCCTGGGATACTTTGGAGGAATCAAGGCACTCCAATGTACAGTTGCCAAAAAAGGTATTGCGACAAATATTGATAGAACTTTAACCCTAGTAATATCCACAACTATTTGTATATGGACTATAAGTATGTATAACAGAAGGAAATATACATATCCTTCTGTAATACATACTTATAATATAACATGTATAACAGAAGGAAATATACATATCCTTCTGTAATACATACTTATAATATAGCGTGTATAACAGAAGGAAATATACATATCCTTCTGTAATACATACTTATAATATAGCGTGTATAACAGAAGGAAATATACATATCCTTCTGTAATACATACTTATAATATAGCATGTATAACAGAAGGAAATATACATATCCTTCTGTAATACATACTTATAATATAGCATGTATAACAGATGGAAATATACATATCCTTCTGTAATACATACTTATAATATAGCATGTATAACAGATGGAAATATACATATCCTTCTGTAATACATACTTATAATATAGCATGTATAACAGAAGGAAATATACATATCCTACTGTAATACATACTTATAATATAGCATGTATAACAGAAGGAAATATACATATCCTTCTGTAATACATACTTATAATATAGCATGTATAACAGAAGGAAATATACATATCCTTCTGTAATACATACTTATAATATAGCATGTATAACAGAAGGAAATATACATATCCTTCTGTAATACATACTTATAATATAGCATGTATAACAGAAGGAAATATACATATCCTTCTGTAATACATACTTATAAACATGTATAACAGAAGGAAATATACATATCCTTCTGTAATACATACTTATAATATAGCATGTATAACAGAAGGAAATATACATATCCTTCTGTAATACATACTTATAATATAGCATGTATAACAGAAGGAAATATACATATCCTTCTGTAATACATACTTATAATATAACATGTATAACAGAAGGAAATATACATATCCTTCTGTAATACATACTTATAATATAGCATGTATAACAGAAGGAAATATACATATACTTCTGTAATACATACTTATATATATAATCCCTACAAACAACTATGGACATTAATATATTTAATGTTGTATCAATAGTTGTTGCAATACTTTTTTTTGGCAACTGTACCTAAAGAAAATTACCTATAAAACCTTAATTAATAATAAGTTTTTTGTATCCATGGTAAATTGTTTGTTAGTTAGTTTGTTTGTTTGTATGTATTAAAAAAATTCTGTTCCAAAGATACACACACAAACGTGAATAAAAAAATAATTAATGTGCACACGATTCTTTATTGGACCTTGTGTGTGTGTGTGTGTGTGTGTTTGTGTGTTTGTTTGTGTGTGTGTGTGTTTGTTTGTTTTTGTGTGTGTAAATGGATGAATTGAAACTGAGGTGTGTGTGTGTGTGTGTATGTATGTATGTGTGACTATGTAAAACAACACCTTTAATGGCTAATAATACCTTTGGTATTTTTACAGTAAACCTGTGTTCAGTAAAACGTATATATTAGTATGATTTACCACTAATTAGGACCATTCTAAGACTATTTTCTTCAATGGTGTTTCTCTCGGAAATGCCCCGTTTTCGAGATATGCCCAGTTTTCATACCCCATACAAACTTGGGGGAGAGCCTGGGAATCCGGGGTTTTGGGTGGGAGAAAACATGCTGTACACTATGGCGTTGCCTTTATAATACACTTCTTAACTTTGTTTCTCTTAGAAATGACTCGTTTTCGAGATATGCCCAGTTTTCATACCCCATACAAACTTGGGGGAGAGCCTGGGAATACGGGGTTTTGGGTGGGGGAAAACACTATCTATCAGTGTTGCAAATGTTGTAATATTCATGCCACTTGTGGCTGTATTGGCTATATTTTGTTTTGGGAATACTGTGTTTGAGCGTCCTGTATCCATCTACGTTCCTGGATATTTACCCGGTAACTTCTTCTATTTGTTATACCGGTTTTATGCCCAGGTTAGGCCCGGTAGTTAGCCCAGCTTAGGTACCGGTAGTCTGTCGTGGTCTAGGTTAGGTTAGGTTAGGTCAGGTTAGGTAATACTAATTCCCAAAATAACCATTTGATTTGAATATCTAGCCCAACCCAAGCCAACACGTGTTGTAACGCTGCTGTTTGGGCTATAATTGTATCGGTCTCGAAAACTTTGTTATTTCGCTTTTATTTCCGGTTTCAAGTGTTTACTTAATTAAGACAATTACATATTATAAAGGCAACGCCATAGTGTACCGCATGTTTTCTCCCACCCAAAACCCCGGATTCCCAGGCTCTCCCCAAGTTTGTATGGGGTATGAAAACTGGGCATATCTCAAAAACGGGGCATTTCCGAGAGAAACACCATTGAAGAAAATAGTCTTAGAATGGTCCTAATTAGTGGTAAAACATACTAATATATACGTTTTACTGAACACAGGTTTACTGTAAATTTACCATACCTTTTAAACTACATATATACCAGCCTCATGTGTGGACAACTGTACATATACGATACTTACAGGAGAAACAGAGCTCTGAAAACATGTCCTCCCACCTTCACTGCTCGTTGGACACTGGATCGGATCGTCTCGTCTGGAAACTCTGGTGGATGACTATTTAATTATTTGCAGTGTTGCCAGATCTGCTTGACGAAATTTCCCTCACTTCAACAACAACAACAAAATTTCCTTCCCTTTTTACCTCAATTATTCCCTGTTTATTCTTGAACATTGATGGTCTTTTTATGGTATTTCATCTGGTAGAAATTTCCCTGGTTAACTCTTGAACGTAACTGTATATTATTTCCCTGTGTGGACTTCAAAATTCCCTAAAAACAGATAAATTTCCCTGCACCTGCCAACACTGGGTGATTATATAGTGGCTGTTATCGTAAATACTAATTGGGTGCTTCTGATTCCTCCTGACCATACCACGAAACAAACAAACAAACAAACAAACAAATAACCTCCTTCTACATAGGTGTGTGTGTGTGTGTATGTTGTGGCAATATTTGAAGGACTCGTTTATATCCAAATATTCTAACTACATCATCACAGGGTACCTAAAAGATTCAATTAATTATTATTTACACAGGGAATGAATAAAATAACACAAATGGGTTCCAAGAATATATTCATAAACTCTATCTTACGAGGAAAGAGCAAGACTTGCAGAATATACATCACATAAAACCAGTATAGGGACACCTCAATCGTTAGTAATTAAGAGTAATTTTCCGGTCTGGGATTGGGAGTGGTGGTGAGGCTGAATGTGGCTGATGATGAAGATTATTATATTATTTATCAACATTTCAACGGGACAGTATTGACAATTTGATGATAAAAGCACAGTGTCTCTATTATTTATCAACATTTCAACGGGACAGAAAATGTATTAACTTTTTCTGAGGCTGAGTGTGGCTGATGAAGATTATATTATTTATCAACATTTCAACGGGACAGTATTGACTATTTGATGATAAAAGTACAGTGTCTCTATTATTTATTAACATTTCAACGGGACAGTATTGACAATTTGATGATAAAAGTACAGTGTCTCTATTATTTATCAACATTTCAACGGGACATAAAGTATATTAACCCCTTCTGAGACTGGTGGTAATTAAAGGTATACATTATTTATCAACATTTCAACGGGACAGTATTGACAATTTGATGATAAAAGTACAGTGTCTCTATTATTTATCAACATTTCAACGGTACAGTATTGACAATTTGATGATAAAAGTACAGTGTCTCTATTATTTATTAACATTTCAACGGGACATAGGCTGGTGGTAATTAAAGGTATACATTATTTATCAACATTTCAACGGGACAGTATTGACAATTTGATGATAAAAGTACAGTGTCTCCATTATTTACCAACATTTCAACGGGACATTATATTGAGCTTTTGTTGTTACAAGTATGCAATATTTATCAACATTTCAACAGGACACTTCAGTAACGTTTTCGATACTATTTTAGCCTCAAGACAACTATTATTATTATCTTTTATTATCATTATTGTTGTTATCATTAGTATTATTATTATTCCACAACCTAACAGCCACAACCAACCTCACCACAACCCACATTGAAGCCCTCAATTACGTATATATATATATAATAACTACACTTTGTCGAACGTGTTGAAAATTTTTAACCATACAAACGTGAGATAGTTTATGATATAGAAGGGAAAAGTTACAATATTGAAAAAACAGTCCAAAAATGTTAAAATGGTATAACAGGCTGAGAACACGATATATCCTTGTGGCTTGGAGGAGGAGGAGGAGGAGGAGCAGGAGGATGAGG
>JAWZYT010006867.1:0-35000 GCA_034508575.1 Petrolisthes manimaculis | reverse complement strand
ACCTCCGAAATCCCCCCCCCAAAAAACAAAAAAAAACGCAACCCCCTAAACCTCCCCCCCCCATTCACTGTTTATTACCTACTGACCCCATTCACTAATAATTTACCTAACCCCATTCACTGATAATTTACCTAACCCCATTCACAAATAATTTCCTGAACCCATTCACTGTTAATTTACCTAACCCCATTCACAAATAATTTCCTGAACCCATTCACTGATAATAATTACCTACTTACCCCATTCACTAATAAATTCCTGACCTCATTCACTGTTAATCACATGACCCATATTCACTTATATTTAGCTGACCCTATTCTGATTCTGATTCTGATTCTATTCACTGATAATTTCCTGACCCCAATCACCAATACCACCACCAACTCTTTCGAAAATCGTCGTCGCCAGAGAAGTCGTGAAGGTACCAACTATATATTATTGAAGTCTTATAGTTCGCAGCGTGTGATGTATGAGTCTGTTGTGTGCGATAACAGGGGGATAATGAGCGTCAGAGTGAAAGTGCACAGGGGTGAGTAGAGGAAGGAAGAAGAGGGAGGAGGAGGAGGATGGTGGGAGTATAGAGGAAGAGGGAGGAGGATGGTGGGGGTATAGAGGAAGAGGAAGGAGGATGGTGGGGGTATAGAGGAAGAGGGAGGAGGATGGTGGGGGTATAGAGGAAGAGGGAGGAGGATGGTGGGGGTATAGAGGAAGAGGGAGGAGGATGGTGGGGGTATAGAGGAAGAGGGAGGAGGATGGTGGGGGTATAGAGGAAGAGGGAGGAGGATGGTGGGGGTATAGAGGAGGATGGTGGGGGTATAGAGGAGGATGGTGGGGGTATAGAGGATGAGGGTGAGGGTATAGGCGTGAGGTGAAGGGCTGCTGGCCTGAGTTATGAGCAGAGACCACGATAGAAGAGGAGGAGGAGGTTTGGTTTGGTTGGTTCATGGTGGTGATGTATGGAGGAGGAGCTGGAGGAGGAGGAGGAAGGCTCTTAATTCCTTATCCCTCTCTCTCTCTCCCTCCCTCGCCCCTATCTCACCTGATCACAATCTTATTTTAGCTTTACCCTTGCACATACACACACACACACACACACACACTCTCTCTCTCTCTCTCATCCCTGCACAAAGACACACACATACACACACACACACACACTCTCTCTCTCTCTCTCTCGTTCTTTTTTTTCAATTAATGTTTGCACACTCTTTATCTATGTATAATTATAATGATTATATTCGTCTACTTAGTTAAGCTGTAATTTTTTGTAGTTACTCTACTGGAATTTTTTTTAATTCAAGAAGGAGAATAATAAAAGCTCATCATTAATTAAGAACGTGATAAACTTTTGGTACATTGGAGCGTCTTGATTCCTCCAAGGTACTGTATAATTATGCCATGTAGGAAACAGGACCAGATGAACTAAAATAATGGTTGTCTGTTGTTGCTTGGTAGAGTTTGAAGGAATCAGTAGTTGCTCCAGATGTTACCAACACTGCACTAACCCTTTAACTCTCTCTCTCTCTCTCTCTCTCTCTCTCTCTCTCTCTCTCTCTCTCTCTCTCTCTCTCTCTCTCTCTCTCTTCTCCCTTAAGTTAGGACCCTGTGATCGTGTATGAAAATTGGAGGCTTCTGATTCCTCCTGACTATAATATGAAACAAGCTCTTTACATATATTGCTGGTGTTTCGTGGCAATATTTGAAGGACTCATTTACCTCCAATTTTCTAACTACATCATCATCCTTAAAGGGGAGATTCTCTTGTTGGTGAATTGGAAGGTCGCTGATTCCTCCAAATTATGCCACGAAACAGATCTCTAATTAGTACCACTGAGGGCGTCTGTTTTCTAGCATGGGTTTGTAGGAATCAGTTCCCTTCTAATTTATCAAAACGAAAATCTCCCCTTAATTAAGACACTTTTTTATTACGTCGCCTTGGTCACACACACACACACACACACACACACACACACACACACACACACGCACACACACACGCACACACACACACATACACATATCATTCACACCTCGATATTAATTCTAACCAACAGTTTAATCATGTAATTTTTCTCCCAATCATCACTGTACCACATTTTTTATCAGTTCTATCAAAGTCTGGGTACAGTTTTGGAATAATAGTTTTTTTTTTTTCTTGAAACTGTATTTTATAGTGTTCTGTACAGTTGGTCACAAGAATTGGTACACACTCTGTTGTTTTCAAAGGTTTTACAACAACATGTAGAAAATGTCAGAGTACGTAACTGCAACACAATATTATTATCATTAGGTTTGTTGTTTGTAATGTAAGGGTATGTAACTGCAAAACAACATTATTATTATCATTAGGTTTGTTGTTTGTAATGTAAGGCTATGTAACTGCAAAACAACATTATTATTATTATTAGGTTTGTTGTTTTGTAATGTAAGGCTAGGTAACTGCAAAACAACATTATTATTATTAGGTTTGTTGTTTTCGCTAATCACTGAATCAATGCAGCAGGTGAGTTCCAGAATAATGACCCCACTTTCCAACTATATGCCGTATAGCCTGTGTAAGAATTCCCGTGACCAACTGACTGTACACAACATAACATAACTCAACGGGTAATAAAGGAATGATTTGTTTATTGTCTGTCTGTCATGAGTCTTGGCAATATATATAACTTAGATGATTAGGGATGATGGGTTTTGACACCGGCTCAAATTATAATGAATGGATTGTTGTCATGATAATGGTTCTCACATCACCTCTTCTTCCTCCTCCTCCTCCTTGTAGTGAGAGGCAGCTATACAGTAACTTTAAGGACCCTGTGATCGTGTATAAAAATTGGAGGCTTCTGATTCCTCCTGAGCATGCCACGAAACACGCTCCTTCCATATAGGTGGTGTTTCGTGGCAATATTTGAAGGACTCATTTACCTTCAATTTTCTGACTACAACACAGGGTCCCTTAAGTCTGTTTGTTTCTTTCTTTGGTTCTCTCAATAGTCAGGATTGTCTTTAGTAAGTCATAATGTTTCTCTTTTCTTCTCAGTCTATTATTTCTTTGCAAGGAGAGAAAGGTGATGATGGAAAGACTATTTGGTGACTAGTCTACTGGTTTATTAAAAAAATAAACAGCTCGATATATATAGTGACATACAGATCAGAGAGATATAATATTGGCCAGTCACAGGTCAGCATGTGTGAGTAACAGTCGCTCGTGATCCCAGGTTACATAATACTGACCAATCCCAGGCCAACGCTCCAACATGTCTGTGTGGTAGCTGCTTGTGATCCTGGAGACCACACATGATGAGCAGATCACAGCTTACATTATATGGATCAATCAGCGACTTCGTGTGATGTGTAAGATTCTTGTAGCGTATGTTATGGTAAATGTCAGGTGTCACATCCTCCTACTCCTACACTGTAGTCAATGTATTCCTAAGTTAGTCATTCATTAGTCAAATCATTACATTAGTCAGATGTTTGGCTATTTGAGTAACATAAGTTAGTCATTTCTGGCCATCTGACTAACATACGTTAGTAATTTCTTAATCAAAATGTACTGTATACTTCTAAACAGTTAGCCAATTTTCAGCAAACATCACACACAGGCTTGCGTATTTTATTATTTTTTATTATTTACCTTTGCCTTGGTAGTATGATGGTACAATACCATTCCATATAAAGTTTGGGAAAATACTGCTACTCTTGCTTACTCTTTCTCTTCCTCTTTCTGCCCCTGCTCCTCCTTTTGCTCCTCCTTCTCTATGTCCTTCTGCTCCTGCCCCTCCTCCTCCTCCTCCTTTTGCTCCTCCTTTTCCTCCTTCCCCTGCTCCACCTCCTCCTCCTCTCCCTCTTCCTCTTCCTCTCAAGGTGAATATTTAAGATGAGATTCTCTTGTTGGTGAATTAGAAGGTCTCCGATTCCTCCAAACTATGCCACGCAACAGATACCTTCTTAGTAACAATATGGTCAGCTGTTTCATGGCATAGGTAGAAGGAATCAGTAACCTTCCAATTCATGTATTTACCAAGAAGCGAACCTCCCCTTATGGGACCCTGTGATGTAGTCGGAAAATTGGAGGTAAACAAGTCCTTCAATTATTGCCACGAAACACACACATACTTACACACTAACTTACATGCTCGGGGTTTATGAAGTTTATATAAGTGTTTGTTGTTAAGGTAAAAGTGTCTGTAAAGTTGGTCATGATTTTGGTGTTGGGATAGACTTTACAAATAGACATGGCTGTGAAATTTTACAAGGCTGTACACTGTAGTAAAACGTATACTTAAAAATAGCACAATACATTTTTTTAGAGGTTTTTACCAAAGAGGGATACTGTAATATTATCATAGTCAGCCATGATATTATTTCGTTTTCTGTAATCATATACAAATAATATTGTTTTCTTTTACAATTTATTAGCAAACTATAGACAAAAATTATTTGCATGCTATATGAAGCAATAATCAAGACTTCAATTATGTATGTACAGCCAAAATCATATAACCACCGACACACACACACACATATATATAGGAGAGAGAGAGAGAGAGAGAGAGAGAGAGA
Organism: Petrolisthes manimaculis; assembly: GCA_034508575.1. Lineage (NCBI taxonomy): Eukaryota > Metazoa > Arthropoda > Malacostraca > Decapoda > Porcellanidae > Petrolisthes > Petrolisthes manimaculis. Next base: position 30,437 of record JAWZYT010006867.1, on the reverse strand, counting down.
GAGAGAGAGAGAGAGAGAGAGAGATGCTAATACTTCAGTTATTAATTATTAAGGACCCTGTAATCGTGTATGAGACTTGGTGGCTTCTGATTCCTCCTGATCATGCCACGAAACAAGCTCCTTCCATATAGGTGTGTGTTTCATGGCAATATTTGAAGGACTCACTTACATCCAATTTTCTGACTACATCTTAAAAGGCTTTGTAGTACAGGAAATATAATATACAATAATTCTGATATATGTAGAATCACAGGGAAAGGAATGTGTGTAAATGATGAATTAATTAAATGAATAATTAGATTGTTTATGTAAATGTATAATCCTTCACAGTGATATAATTATATAAAGAAAAATATATTAAATTATTTTTTCTGGCTTATCGACCTTGTATTTTGGTCATTTTAAGGCCTTTATTATATTATTTTTTATTTATTTTATTGAATATTTTTATTTTATATATATATTTCTAACAACAAAACACCATTATTTTTGTTCCTCTGGTCCGGTTTCCTGGCGTACTTGTGAGGAATCAAGATGCTTCAATGTAACAAAAGTGAATTACCCCCTTACCAACTCTATCCCAATGAACCTAATCTCTCGTTGTCATCTTGAAGTGAGGAGCATGAGTCGTGTTGAACCTCACAAATGTTGGTTCTTCTGCTTCAGTAATCATAATTGCCAGATATTGCGAGATCACGTATTTTCACACAAACCTTCCTATGTTTTTGTTTTTGCTACTTTCATTACCTTTTACATTAATAATGGAGGTGATTAAAGGTAAATGAATAATTCCACTGAGTATAGCATCATAATATCCATCGTTACTCATATATGAATTCCTAAATTGGGAATGAGGAAGGAAAGAACAGTTATCGGTGATAGTATTATTATCTAATTATGATTTCACTACGTAGAATTCAGTAACTTTTGCATTCAGTAACTTTTTCATTCATATCATAATTTATATTGGTGGAAGTGATAAAAATATATGCTGGCTAAAACACAATAACACTTTTTGCTTGGAACACCCTTGGCTTCGAACGGTACCAATGGGTTTCACTGGGCTCTGTCTCGCTGGCCAACCAACACCAGCTGTAGTACTGCACATGAATGAAGCCTCGGTGCCTCATTCCTCGTCAGATTGTCCCGAGTGAAATACGAGTCAACCGAGACGTCTCTTTCTTGGTTTTCTTGATTTCCTGTTTCTTATAACCTTAGTGCATTCGATATAGGCTGAAATAGACTGCTAATGCATTCGATATAGGCTGAAATAGACTACTAATGCATTCGATACAGGCTGAAATAGACTGTTAATGCATTCTATACAGGCTGAAATAGACTGTTAATGCATTCGATATAGGCTGAAATAGACTGTTAATGCATTCGATACAGGCTGAAATAGACTGCTAATGCATTCGATATAGGCTGAAATAGACTGCTAATGCATTCGATATAGGCTGAAATAGACTGCTAATGCATTCGATATAGGCTGAAATAGACTATTAATGCATTCGATACAGGCTGAATAAACTACTAATGCTGAAATAAACTACGTACTACAGTAAACAAGGAAAATGACAAGCAACCTGGGATTCGAAGCCATTGTATGTGTGTCTCGGTGTTATTGAAGTTCACACACAGCATGCAGGAACGAACCATCACGAACCATCACCACCAGTACATTACAATGAAGCCTCACTGTCCGCGTCTTCTTCAGCGAGCGGGCCAGAGTGAGTTTGTGTGTGTGTGTGTGGGAGGCTGGAGTCAGTGGAGTGGCAGCCTCTCAGTCCATCTCTGGCCGCGGCGGTTGCTGGGTGTGTGCTTGTTAAGGTCCGGGAGGTCTGTGGGGTGTGCGTCCGTGCGGTGGTGGTGGTGGTGGTATGGAGGGGAAGGGAAGGGGAGGGGATTGAATCAGAGGGGCCCTTCAAGTTTGTTATTCGTCAACGGTGGTGCGTGTGACAGGGAGAGAAAGGGAAGGTGGGTTAAGTTGTGGGAGGGAGGGAGGGAGGGGGGGACAGTGGCAGAGCATGATGAATAATTATGAGAGATGTTTGTGGTTGTCTACCCTAATTAATTAACGACACTTGGGTGGTTACCGGTTAGGTGTTAATCTGGTTTAACTAACTAACAGGGAAGGGTTTAATTATTATGGGTTAGTGTCGCGATAATTAATGTTTAGGCTTGTGGGGGAATTTGTTTGCTATAAAGACACTGGAGTGATGTGTAAGATTCAGGGGTGTAATGATGATGGAGTGAATTTAAAGCAACCTCCTCGGGGTTCATGGGTTATTATGCTCGGATCCTGCTTCAGTTCAGTGAGTGACGAATATACCAAAGACAACAAGACCATACAATGGATCTATATAGCCGGTGAAGGTCCGCTCGAACAACTTACCGTCGTCTTCACATGGAACTTGGTGTTGGAAAAAATGACCGTAGTTATAATCGGAGACGCAGATCAAGATAATTGATAAACTTTTCAACTAACTTAATTCGGTTGTGGATCTGGCCACCTTAATTCTTCCTTCTGCAACTAAAAAGGAAGCAGATAGTTAGCAAATAGTTAGATAGTTAGTCACGAACTTTGTGTGAACTTACGGTAACTCTAAAAAAAAAAAAGTTATCATTTATTAACAATGGAGTGGGGAATAAACTTGGAATGAATAAGACAATGAAAAGTATGTAATAAAAAGCCTCGTACAGTATATCGTGATTCGAGTTATACTTATATTGTGAAACTAATTCCCTTGTGTACAAATTGGGGGGGAAGAATCTCCAAATTAAACCTCCTCTTTTACAACTCTGCCCTTTCAACCTGTCTCTCCATGGTTACCAAACTACCTTGTTAACTTAATGCACTGCTGGCTGGACATAAACCAATCCAAACAAACCACACAAGAGTGAAGAAAGTCGTCAAGTAAATCGTCTGCATGGTGGACTGTAAGAGTGTCAACATGGGGGCCATTAAGTAGTGACCTGACCTGACCTTCCTTTCATCATGATACTAGATGACCCACTTTGACTCTCGCTGCTGCTGTTGCTGCTGCCCGTGATGACGTCTGACGCAGGATAGGTCAGTGCTGATTTATTTGTTTATATGCTGAAGTTCTGCTCTTAATTTGACGTGCTTCTTCACATTATATTGTCCATGTGTGTGTGTGTGTGTGTTTGTATGAGAGCGAGAGAGAGAGAGTGAGTGTGTGTGTGTGTGTGTGTGTGTGTGTGTGTGTGTGTGTACTAAGTCTACTATCACCTGTAATGACCGGTGTAGTAGAGGTCTAGAGGTTTAGGAAGTCATAACCACATCAACCTACAAAAAACAAGTGATGATTTTTTTTTCTAGAGAACTTGTGTGTGTATCATCAGCCTCGAGTCCCATTACTACACATCAGTCTTTTTAAAGGGACCCTGTATGTGATGTAGTCAGAATATTGGAGGTTAGTGAGTCCTTCAATTATTGCCACGAAACACCGACTATTTAGGAGCTTAATAATTGTTTCGTGGCATAGTCAGGAGGAATCAGAAGCCAGCCAGCCACCCACTAAATCTCATATGAAGGCTACACGAACACAACAGGTTCCTTAACAAGTCGGAAAGAAAAAAATGAAAAGTAAAAAAGTTATTGAGGACCACTGAAACTCTCTGGTCTCCCTCAGTTCAAGTCCAGATTAGACAAAGTCTTAAATCACCGTCTAGGTGTTTAAGCCGTTGTGTGAGTGTTCCTTGATGGTTTCACATGACCCATTCAAGGACGGTCACATACTTGCACAACTAAACCCACAGGTACCCTCTTTGTATGGATCGTAAGGTCTTCTAGGGTACTTCTTTTCCTTGTAACTCCTTGTAACTCTTTAGCCTCTTAAGTCAACTAAACTTTATATCCTTTCCACTCACCTCACTGAATTCATCTGTTGGTCTCTCTCTCTCTCTCTCTCTCTCTCTCTCTCTCTCTCTTTCTCTTTATACGCTTTTTATATACTTTTTTTACGCTTGGTCATTAGCAATGACTATACAAGAATGATAGGAAAGCTCTCCTCTCGACCAATAGAAAATCACAAAACAAAGCACAAACTGGAACCTCACGAACGGCCGACAACGCCATCTATATACTGCTTAGATAATTAAATTTCAGGAGTAACTTATCTAAATTGTAGATAATTAAAATTTCAGGAGTAACTTATATAAAATCTCATAACTAATGTAGCCTACAGTACAGGACTAACTCCTCTAATTTTAATCAATGCCTAACTTCTATTGTGCATAATCCGCCTGATTTCCAATATTTGTTTGTGCATGTTATGCACTGAGAGTAGGCTAAATGAAAGTCATAATTGTAATAATACCTGTTACATAAATACCTACATCATTAGGCTACATAATGACTGTCTAAATTGTTGGAGTTTGCAACACCTAATAAATTGCAATTACACACATTTATATTACCAATTACTTTTATCATCATAAAAACATACCTGCGTATTAGGTGTGCAAGTTTGGGCCTGGTTCACATGTATCATACTAAACTCCAGACGAATTATGACAGGAATAAAGACACAACCTTAAACAAATAATTATTTTATTGGGGAAAATAATTTTGTCACAGATGTAGCATAGCAACCAACGACATGCTGTACAAGTAGGCCTACAACATCCCAATAAAGGTATATGAAATAAAAACACACACAACTAAGAACTATGTAACACAGTACAGTACTGTATAACAACACACAAGATCATGCATGTACAAGACATAAATGCAGTACAAATAAAATTATGTTTATGCACTAACATAAACACGCTTTACATTTCGTCGCACATTTCTTTCGGAAATATATAATAACACCTGCATAATTAATTCACTACATCCTTATGTTTACTCAAATTATAACTTACAGTGACCACAGGCATTATATAGAGTAATTCATATCATTCAATGTATCTGGTTTTAAGTGAATTATTGGGTTAAGTGTAAAGGAACCGAAATATACATATCGCCGTTAACTCTTGGCTCTGTTTTTTTTTTTCTTTTTTTGCAGACGACACACTACTACAACAGCCAGCGCCATCTACATGCGGCTTGTGAAACTCCTTGAAGGGGGTTCATAGTAGTGATTAATGAGCTTTCCTATCATCCTTTTTATAGTCATTGGTCATTAGTCTATAATGTATTAAGATAACTGATTCCTTCTGTCTATGCCACGAAACAAGATCATTCCATATTGGTGTGTGTGTGTGTGTGTGTGTGTGTTTCGTGTATTTGAAGGACTAATTTTATCTCTAATTTTCTGACTACAACACAGGCAGGCTCGCTTAACTGACCTCTGGTGTTGGGGGTGGGGGTGGGGGGGATTGGGGGTGGAATTGGACACGACTATTGCATCTAACTACAACACTGCACATGGCCCCCCTTCCCCCCACCTCTTGTTGTTAGTTATTTGTTGTTGTTGTTGTTGTTGTTGTTGTTTATGCTGTTATATGTTTGATATTTGTTTGTTTATGTTATATGTTTATGATATTTGTTTGTTAATGTTGTTTGTGTTGTTAATGTTGTTTGTTTGTGTTTGTTTGTATACTGGCTGCTGTTGACACACATACATACATACTGACACGATTTACGGTATCTGGCAGTCCCCCCCCCGTCTCTCCCACCTCACATCCCTCACTCCCCCTCCCCCCCCCTCGTCTCCACCACCTCTCCTCACCTCCCCCATCACTCCCTACCTCCGCCCCCCCAACGGGAACCGCCTTGACGAGGTGGGGGGCTTGTGTGTGTCTGAGACCTGGCGAGCTAGACTAGAGGGGGCTCTGGCTCCTGCTCTGCCCCGATTTCAGGGATAGAGGGCTTCCCATGCTTGAAAGGTCGCTAGTGAGAGACCAGACTAAATGGTTCCCATCTTTCAGTTCTTCAACTGTCCCTCTTTTGATTTTATTTCCTTCCTGCTTGCTGTCACACCTCTCTATCACCTTTTTCTGGCGCTATAGGACCTCGATGTTGCGGCGCCTAATATCCATCAATCAATCAATCCCTACCTCTCCCATCTTTCCCTCCTCCCATTTGAATTTCGCTCTTCCCCCACTATCCCTTCCTTTCTTTATCCATCCCCTCCCCTCTCCCTTTTACCTTCTCCCCTCCCCTCTCCCCTCTCCTCTCCCTTCTCCCATCTGGCTATCCCGCCCATATAAACAAAATAAACAAAATATTTTACACAATAAAAGAGCCCCATTCATTAATTTATTTATTATTATGTTTATTTTGTATTTTACCTCCGCAAACAAAATGTCCGAAGGGAGAGTGTGACACGTGACTATACAAACAAACACTGTGGGTCGTATGCAAGGACATTCATGGTGTGTACGACGGCGTGGTACCAGTATACACACGTTGGACGGCTCTGTTGTTGTTTGCTTGTCTATGGAGCCCGTCGTACCGTTACCATGCCATCGTATACACCATGAATGTTGTTGTTGAATATAAATTATGGCCCTGTGACTGACAAGGGAGAGAGAGGAGGGGCATGGGGAGGGACGGGGAAGAGAGAGGAGGGGCAGGGGAGGGAGAGGGAAGAGAGAGGGAGGGAGGGGATATAGAGGAGGTTGCAGGGGAGGGAGAGGAGGGGCAGGAGAGTGGGGAGAGAGGAGGGGCAGGAGAGTGGGGAGAGGGGAGGGGATATAGAGGAGAGGCAGGAGAGGAACAGGGGAGGGAGGGTAGAGAGAAGAGGGGCAGGGGGGAAGGGTCTGGGTTTGGACACTTGAAGGTTTGTGTGAAAAGGAAAGACGTGACTTATTCCTCTTTCCTTCCTCTTATCACCTCCACAATCCACACGCTCCTCTTCCCTCCCTCCCCTCCCTCTTACATACGCTCCTCTTCCCTCCCTCCCCTCCTTCTTACATACGCTCCTCTTCCCTCCCTCCCCTTCCTCTTACATACGCTCCTCTTCATGCTCCTTCTCCCTCCTTTTTTACATCTACCTGAACCTCCTCTTCCCTCTCTCTGACATGCATCTACCTTCACGCTCCTCCCTTCTCCCACACACACACATGTACTTCTTCCCTCGTCCCATACGCTCCCCACCTTCATTTCTTTCCTTCATCCTTCCCCCCTCCAACACACACTAACTCCCTCTCCCCACACATACCCCTCTTTCCTCTCCCACACACACCCCTCTTTCCTCTCCCACACACACCCCTCTTTCCTCTCCCACACACACCCCTCTTTCCTCTCCCACACACACACCCCTCTCTCCTCTCCCCCTCCCCATTCCCTTCTTCCACGTATACCCCTCCCTTTCCCAGCTACCAATAACAAACATCACAAGAACCATCAAACGAATACTTAACCCTCGTATCAGAACGCAAAAACGCAATAATCTTAGGAAAAAAAAAAAAAAAAAAAAAAAAAATTGTAGCCTTGTACTGAAAGGCCCTCGTGATTGATGTAGTCAGAAAATAATTATTGGAAGTTAGCGAGTCCTTCAAACATTGCCACGAAACACACACACACACACACACCTAGGTACATTAATTAAGGGGGAAGTTCTGTGTTGGTCATTCTGGAGCAATCGAATCCTCCAAAACTATTCCAAGCAACAGAACACTATTATTTTTGCTCTTCTGGTCCTGTTTCCTGGCATACTTTGGAGGAATCAACGCACTCCAATGTAACAAAAACGGATTACCACCTTAAGGGGGGGTGGGAATAGGGGGACAGGCTCTCTACCCACCCCAGGCATGTCCCCCTATTCCCGCACCCCTCCAGTCCCCCCCCCCAAGCCTGTCCCCTACTCTCACACCCCCTTAAAAGGAGCTTGTCTGTCTCGTGGCATGGTCAGGAGGAATCAGAAGCCTCCATCATCACCACCAAGACTCACACACCATCACATACAAGGTCCCATAAAAGGTCAAGAATATTTTTAAGTTATTTATAGTGTGCAAATTCTGATTAGTCATGGCTGGACGGATCAGGAGTTCGGATAGCAAAGAAAAAAAAAACTACCGGTATATAAAAAATGCATAATCAAACACGCACTAATTTATCTGTATATATTTATAATGCCAATATGATTAACCTTTCTTTATCGATGTGGAAAATAATTTACACTTGAGTATTTCGTAGGTATAGCAGTTTGGGTCTTTAGTTAATTAGGGGGGGAAGTTTTTTTTTTGTGTTGTTGGTAAATCTGGAACAACCGAATCCTCCAAACAATTTCTCGTAACATATTAATTACTCGTAACAAATTAATTACTCGTAACAAATTAATTACTCGTAACATATTAATTACTCGTAACATATTAATTACTCGTAGCATATTAATTACTCGTAACATATTAATTACTCGTAACATATTAATTACTCGTAACATATTAATTACTCGTAACATATTAATTACTCGTAACATATTAATAATGACATTTATTTTTGGATTATACAACAATTATAAAATTAAAACTATATTATTATTATATTGAAATAAGGGGAATTGGAATCTTTATAATTAAGATGATGATAGTTATTACTATTATGACTTAAATATATTATAACATATATAATATACTGTACATTAATACACATATTATTCATATATTATTCACATATTATATGAGAATAATGATGTTGTCGATATTCCTGCATTAAAAGCTCTGTTGAAAGTTGTGGTATATTGGTGTTGATAACCAAGTATTTCCTTCTCACCATTGTATGTAAATTGGCCCTGGAAACTTGGGTATAATATGCAGATTTTCCACCAGAGACTGAGTGAGGCCATGAGCGAAGTGGGCTACTGGCGTTCTTGAGGCAATGCTTGTGTTGTGTAGTACTGTAGTTGTGTAGTACTGTAGTTATGTGTATTTTATATGAGTTATGTGCTGTGTGTATGTGTGTACTTATGACACATACACATATTAATACACACACGTACATATAAACACACGCATATAAAAACACACAAAAAAACACACACACAAACAATAACCTTCAATTTTCTGACAAGCTCATTGGGATCCCTTAAAACGAGGAAGATAAACAAAATATGGAAAAAGGAAGACAGGAAATAGAGAGAGAGAGAGAATGGGTGTTTGAGAGAGAGAGAGAGAATGAGTGTTTGAGAGAGAGAGAATGAGTGTTTGAGAGAGAGAGAATGAGTGATTGAGAGAGAGAGAGAGAGAGAGAAAAGAGAGAGAGTGAGAGAGGGAAGGGGATGAAGGAGATAAGAATGATAATGAATACAAAGTAGAAAAGTTGAGGGTAGTTTGGAGTAATGGAGAGAGAGAGAGAGAGAGAGAGAGAGAGAGAGAGAGAGAGAGAGAGAGAGAGAGAGAGGAGAGAGAGAGAGAGAGAGAGAGAGAGAGAGGAGAGAGAGAGAGAGAGAGAGAGAGAGAGAGAGAGAGAGGAGAGAGAGAGAGAGAGAGAGAGAGAGAGAGAGGAGAGAGAGAGAGAGAGAGAGAGAGAGAGAGAGAGTGTGTGTGTGAGAAAATATGTATATAAGATGGTGTGAGACAGATCGAGTTGTTTGTAGATAAATGCAGCATCGATGAGAAAAAACTAAGGTACATGTAATTATAAATATTGTGTGGGAATGAAAGGGGATGAGATGATGAGGAAAGAGAAGGGGAGAAGGATAATTAATAAGAGGAGGAGAGGGAAATTGATGGCACGAAAGGATAGAGAAAAAAATTTAGAAGATAGGGACTAAAAAGAATGATAAAGAAGGGAGTGTGTATGTATAGGCTGAAGGAAAATTGGAATAAGGAAAAATGATGATGATAACGAGTGATTGTTGTGAATAGAATTAACTAACTTTTTAATTAAGGAGGAAGTACTGTGTTGGTGGTAAATCTGGAGCAACCGATTCCTCCAAACTATTCCAAGCAACAGAACATCACCATTATTTTTGTTCATTTGGTCCTGTTTCCTAGCATACCTTGGAGGAATCATGGCACTCCAATGTAACAAAAGTGAAAAAGTGAAGGAAGGATTAGCAGAAAGTACATAAATGAGGAAGAGGAAGGGAAAAAGAAAATAGAAATAAAGAGACAAATAGGAAAGAAGGAAGGGAAGGAAGGAAGAAAGGCAGGGTGAAGTTAAAGGAGTATATAAGGACAAGAGAAAAGATGTAATATTGCAAGGAAGACAAAGAGGGGGGAGAGAGAAAGTTGAGTTGACACGAAAAGAATGAAAAAAAAAGTTGGCAATAAAAGGAGGGAGGAAGGAAGAAAGGCAATAAGGGTGGAGGAGAGGGGGGATAAGTCAACGAAAGAGAGAGAGAGAGAGAGAGAAATATAGATATAGATAGATAGATAGATATAGATAGATATAGATAGATAGATATAAATATATATAGATATGTACAGATAGATAGATAGATAGGTATAGATAGATAGATAGATAAGTATAGATAGATAGATAGATATGTATAGATAGATAGATAGATAGACAGATAGATAGAGGGAGAGAGAGAGAGAGATTAGGTTTGGAGAAAGGAAGGGGGGACAAGGATGAAAGGAGTGAGGAATGTCCATGAGAAAATGGTTTGGTCGAGAGAAAAACAAAGGAGGGAGGGAGGGTGAGAAACAGAGGTAGGAAGGAGGGTTAGTGTGTATGGTAAGGAAGAGGTGGAAGAGGTGTAGCCTGAGGTGTGACCATAAAGGAAACACCATAATATAGGCACCTGTGTGTGTGTGTGTGTGTGGAGTATCACCTTACACACCATAATATACAGTAGGCACCTGTGTGTGTGTGTGTGTGTGTATTATAGGCTTTTCACTCTCTCCTTCAATCAATGACCTCCCAATTTATCTCCCCTACACCCCCCAAAAAAAATCTTGCCAAATATAGAAAACTGTTTACACACACTGCATTTTCTGGTAACACTCAGCTTAATAATTTAAGGCCCGGTCACACGAGCGATAAACTCGAGAAAAAACTGCCGACCTCATCAACTCGGTTATAACTCGGCGTACTCTCCCGAGAATTTTGCAACACGACCGTGCTCGTGTTGCTTTGCCGACCTTGGGAACACTGGGATTCCAAGATGGCTGCGGATGATCCATCTCAGACATTATTAAGGCTCGTAAAGTAATTATAATGTCACAAGTGCCGTTGAAAAGATGAAAAGCGACCAAATTGGTGCGGCAAAATAATGTTTAGTGGTGAAATGTCCCGAAATCGAGACTGTTCCCGCCACAACAACACTGTGTTAATACGTCGCCTGTTGGTTCATTATTGTTTATTATTTGTCATTATTATGAACAATATAGGAAAAATACCATGGACGTGGACCATTGAGGCCTCTTTGCTAGACTTGGTGAGGGAAAAGAGACACTTTGTGGGATCTTGCTAATCCTTTATACCACAAAATTAAACTTCACCATCAAGGGTTCCACAGCATTGCAGAATTGGGTCCACAATTGCTTGCTTTGGAGTATCAAGAACTTTCAACGCTGACAGCAGGTAATAATCTATATTTTACATGTTAAATATTGTGTGAAGTAATTCTTTGTTCTAACTGTCTTTGTATGTTGGGTATATAGTAAGCAGCAATCCCATTTTGCTGTGTTCAGGCTAACTTTTCATCCTTTATAAAGATTTTATGGTCCTATTTTATATGAGACATATGTAATAAGAATTTATAAGTACTGTATTCAATAGATTATGTACTGGACTTGCCTAAAATAAGTAGAGATAATGTTATAGCAATATTATATAATTACAGGTAGAATATACTTTATAGCTCAATTAATTTTAATAATTGTACACAACAACAACCTATTTTGGAATAATTCTAGGAATCACGCCTCCTCATGGATTTAAAAAAATATATGCTCTATGCCATCATGAAGGTTTTAGTTGTCAGCCTTACATATTTAATAATTTTAAGCAATAAAATGGGTCATGGATCAGCGTTTATCGTATGGTCCGTACCGTTAAATGTAAGGACCGAAAGATGCCAAAGTCAGGTTAGGTTAGGTCAATTTATCCCAATTTTGCCTTTTTTCTACCACCAAAATCCCTAATATGCCAGGCTATTTGACATTCATATTTTTTACCAATAAAACTATTGCAAAATAGTCAGTTTTGCTCATATCTTTATCTTTTTTAACAACTGGAGTTCACACTGTATGCATCTCCTGATGTTACCATTTAGGCTTTTTTTTTGTGTGTGGTTTTGGATCACAAAATCTTGCCAAGCAGTCTGTAATGATTAGAAATATTCCATTACCTTCTCAGTGATATGAATAAGTCCCTATTTTTAATTAATGTAGTATATGAAAATATTGGCTATTTGAACACCCTATACTATACAGTACCGTACATGTACTGTACTGTACTGTACCATTGTGGAGGTAATAATTCTCATTCACTAAGAACTCACATATATATCCAACACTGGTACTATATTTATTCTTTTATTTTCAAACCAGGTTAGTCTGAAATTAACAAAATTGAGGACCTACTGCTATGGATACTCTCTAGAAGATATGGGATGTTCCTAGTGGCTCAGCATGGACTCCAGGTACAAAGTGGCCACTGTACAACTGTGCTTCCTTTTTGTTAGACACCAAGGAGGACCAAACACCCACACAGTCAAGCTTTCCACTGCTATGCATAGAAAATGTACTAAGTATTGAAACAATAGATTGGTTTCTTTTCACATTTTGATTTAAATACAATTACCGATACCAAAAAAAAAACCTCTTGACATTAAATTTCACCCTTTAATGCTGTAACTTGTATTATCACCTTTCATACTTTTACACCATGTATACATAATATATATACTGGTATGTATGTGTTGGTTTCAAATAATAACGGTACAAGTAATTACCATTATAGCTCTCACATGATGTATGGAAAGGAAAGAAGGAAAGAAGGAAGGAAGGAAGGAAGAAGTTAGAAGGAATAAGAACAAGAGAATGGAAGACAAAAGAGGGGAGAGTGAAAGTTGAGATTGACACGAAAAAAAAAAGAATAAATTAAAAGAGTTGGCAATATAAGTAGGGACTGTTTGTTCATTTATTTAATTTATTTATTTATTTATTTATTTACTTATTTATTTATTTATACAACCATTCATTCATTTGTTGTTGTTGTTGTTGTTGTTGTTGTTGTTGTTGTAGGGTGTTGCTATAGCCCCCTCCCTGTCGTCTACTATGGCTAATGGAGTATTGGAAATTTGGTGTATTTTTTTTTGGTGTTTAGGGAGGGTTAATGGGAAGTAAATTAGCTGCTTATCTCCCCTGGCTGTCTTGGCCATTAAATTCTCCTTCTCTCTCACAGTCTCTCTCTCTTTCTTTCTCTCTCTCTTTCTTTCTTTCTCTCTCTCTTTCTCTTTCTCTCTCTCTTTCTCTCTCACAGTCTCTTTCTCTCTCTCTCTCTCTGTACATGTGGATATGGTTGGTTGTAATTTGTAGTTGTTATTATTAGTACTGTTGTTGTGTGTTATGTTTTATTAGTCATTATCCTAATCCTTCTCTTCTGACGTATTATCAATGTTTTTTCCTCTGCTAAACTCTCCCTCAATCTTCAGTCCCTTCTTCCAAATCATAGACCCCTTCCAAACTCCACTGTCTTAACCCACTTCAAAGTAGTTAGCTCACCCAAACCTCTCTCAACCCCCTCTGAAAAATACCCACTTGATTTGACCCCCTCTAATTCGACTCTCCCCTCAAAACTTAACTCGACCCCCTCTGAAAAACTCCCCCTTGACTCACCCCCATCTGAAAACCCCTCCTTTGATTCGACCCCCTCACAACCCCCCCCCCCCCCCTTGACTCGAACCCCTCTCAAACCCCCTGTCCTCCTCCGCCCCCCTCCCCCCCAAGTGAGTCGAGAAGCAATAACCCAGGAAGGGGTAGAAAAAACTGCCTCTAATTTATTCTCCATTTTCAATTACTCTGCCACTGAAGGTTTGAAGGAAGAGCAGGTGGCTTCGTCTCGTTCTGTGGAGGGGCGCCAACTTCCCCACCACTTCTCTCCCCCACTTCGAACCCCCCTCTTCCTCCTCCACTTCCCCCTCTTTCTCCTCCACTTCCTCCCCCTCTTTCTCCCCCCCCCACTTCCTAGACCCTACCACTACTGATTTCCAACGAGTTTGTAATATTGGTAATGATAGCATTCATCCGGTGTAATGGTGATGTGTATGAAGGGATGGTGATGGTGGTGGTGGTGGTATTGATATGAAGGGGAGATGTGTGTATTGATATGGGACCTGGATTGGTTGGGTGGGGAGTGGAGTAGCCAGTCAGCCAGCCAACCAACCAGCCAGCCAGCGAACCAGATAGCCAGCCAGTCAGTCAGCCAGTCAGTCAGCCAGCCAGTCAGCCAACCAGCCAGGGACACAGTGGCAGGGAGAGAGACGTTGCTAATTTGTAAACATTGAGGGGGATTTGTAATGGGAGGCATCAGCAGTGGTCCCTATATATATACGAGATGGGGGTGGGATTTACAAAGGGAGGCGTCATTAATTCACAAATCAGATGGGGATTTACAAAGGGAGGCTTGCTGGGACTGACATAGAAGACTCGGTGGTTTATATGCAGAGAAATTTAATGAGTTTTACAAAGACACGTCAGTAAATGGTGAGAAAAAAAAATCAATGAACCTGAAGTAACAGCAGACAGAATATTTTGGTGGACCTTATAATAATAATTTCTGCTGAACTATTTGTGCAATTAATTAGCAAGGGCTGATATCAAACTTGGAGATGCAAAAAAATAATCCCGCAAATAATTTTTCCTCGTGTGTGTTGAAGGCTATAATTATATACAGGGTGTCCATAAAATTTTACCCTGATTGGTGTGTAATAAAGGTATGAAATCAGGGTAAAACTTTATGGACACCCTGTATATATTTCTGGATAAAACCCTCCCCCGTGAAAGTAGTGAATTCTGATTTTTCGATTGGTAGGGATTACGTTAACCAATAATACGCCAGCCATCGTGTGGAAGGATTTAAGAGAATCAATTATTGTTTTGTGCAAATTGGAGGGCTACAGATTCCTGCAAACTATTCCAGGCAACAGACCAACAATTATTATTATTTGCTTCTCTGGTCCTGTTTCTGGACATGCATACTTTGGAGGAATCAAGAAGCTCCAATTGAACCCTAATTAAGAGGATTTAGTTATTATTTTGGGTATAAATTGGATGGCAAATGATTCCTCCAAACTGCATCAGAAAATAAATGACATCAGTGTACAATATCGGGAATCTGTTTTTTTGAAGTGTTTAAGGGGATTCGTGTACTACTTAAATGTTCACAACACACGAACGACGACCCCCTCCTCCTTTTCAGTGAGTGTAATTATTCTCCCTCCTCGTTGGAAAGTTTCAATCAGGAGAATTTAGGCTACAGTACCACCACCACTAGTCCCTTTACGGTATAGCCTACCTCTCTTACTCTGGTGGTCTGATTTCAAAGTTAGGTCCTTTCCCTACTCCCTAGAAAGTTGTGGTCTCTCTCTCTGTTTGTGTCTCTGTCTCTCTGTCTGTCTCTCTCTCTCAAACACACACAGACACACAGAAACCCACACAGACACACACGAACACAACATGAAAAAAAAAAAAAAACACAGACAACCAGACATTCATTCAGCCACGTAATCACCAAACCACAATATCATCCCCGTTAAGTCTTCAGCACCGTACCTACCCACCCACCCACCCACCCACCTACCTACCTACCCACCCACCTACCTACCTACCTACAGTACAGCCTGGCAATCAGTTGACAGGATGGATTCACTTTGACTTTTTCAATTTCACCACAGACTGCAAAATCAAACTCGAGACTGGCTGAGGAATAAGGAAGAAGTTTTCAATTGCGAGGCCTATAGGGAGGGGGTATGTGTATGTATGTATGTTAGGGCCCTGTATGTAGGATTAAAAAAACATACAATCACAGACATAGACATTGACAGACACATTGATAGACACACAGACAGACAGACAGACACAGGGCAACTATGTCAAAATTTTAGAGTATGCATGTGGCAATATATATATATATATATATATATATATATATATATATATATATATATATATATATATATATAAAAAACTACCTTAACAAGGTAACCAAAGTGTCCCGTACGATAAAAAGTGTGTGTAGAAAAATGTGTAATTAATTCTTCAAAAAAAAAAAAAAAAAAAAAAACTCCTGTAACTGTATTTTGGTGCGTAAATTAAGTGTAAAAATACCAACGTAAGAGAACATGGAAACAGAGGCACCCCAAAACTGCCCTCTGAATTATATTAACTAGATTTTTGGGTCTCACTTTTTTGTGTTAATTTTTTTTTTTTTTTTTTTGGGGGGGGGAGGTAGAATGTTGGCACTCTCACATTTTTGGCACAATGGAAGTGTAATTACTGGGGAAATAATTGTGATACTTCCTACCAGCCAACAGTTACACGGGGGAAAAGTTGGCTCTGATGAAGTTGGCGGCTGAATAAATGGAATGGTTGGTGGAGGGGTGGGTGGGTGAGGGAACAGAGGTGGGTGGGTGGATTGGTGGATGGTTGGCTGGGTGGATTGGTGAGGGAGTAGAGGTGGATGGATTGGTGGGTAGATTGGTGAGGGAACAGAGGTGGGTGGATTGATGAGGGAACAGAGGTGGATTGGTGGATGGTTGGCTGGGTGGATTGGTGAGGGAACAGAGGTGGATGGATTGGTGGAGGGGTGGGTGGATTGGTGAGGGAACAGCAGAGGTGTGTGTGTGTGTGTGTGTGAGTGGATGGGTGGAGTGGATTGGCTTAGTAAGATAATATTATGATAATATTTCACTCATTATTATAATTTGGGATGACGGTATACTATATAGGTTTTGATCGGTTCCCAGACAATCTTGATTTATGACGAAAATAACAAACCTTTAATAACAGTACTAAAACCCACATAGATGACAGATGATGCTTTTATTCCTGTGTAAACTATTTTGTATGTCACTGTTAATTATTTTACTTTTGTCAATTTGTCATCGGATTTTTTAGATGTAGTGAATCTTACTTTTATTAATTAATGTTACGTATTAAATGTACTGCAAACCTACATGTTCTGTTAAAAACGATTTGGAAATGTTAGCTTAATGATATAGAATGTTGAAAGTTAGTTAGGGGAAAAATGTATAAAAAATGTATATAATGTATTCTGGCAGTTTTGTTATATTTAGACATTATTTCTACTGGAAGGTAAAATACTGGACTACATTACATTTTAGGCTGGTATGCATTATTATTATTATTATTATTATTATTATTATTATTTCACTTGTTTTTCTACTCACCAGTTTATTGTTTCTTTTCTAGCTTATATTGTTACGTCTTAATTCATTATCAGTGGACACGATGATCACATCTTCACCCTGGCCAGGTCTTCATATCGTTCTCTGTATCAGAACTCACTGTCCACTTCTCTTCATTGTAACTCCATGTGGTGAGCACTCCTTGCTATCATCTCTACCCTCTGACTGCCCTTCTGGCCAGTGGCCGGCAGCATATTTACACTTTCTGGTAGAATATAAACATAGGGGAAACAACAACCAATCAGAGCCCGTGGATCCCAGTAATGACGTCATAGAAAGTATTGCCAGCTAAATGCCACGAAAACACCTCTGCATTCTGCAATTTCAGATTTCATGGGTTTTACAGAATATCTATATTAGTATTAAACGTATGTATTTAGTATACATCACTAATTTAACACATTATTTTCAAATGAGACTCATTCAATAAATATTCCTGTAGTTTTTTTATGCAATGTCTATTGGTAATGATGAACACTGTTCATTAATTCCATCTCACAAGGTCGATAATAATTTCATTAGTTTTATATAATACTAGCAACATTGGGAAACTCTTATGTTATTAAATGCATCTCACATAAAATTATGTAAATATATATGATTTGTACCAAATTGTATGAAGTACTGTACACAAAATACAAGATTCGAGTGTTAAATCTAATGGTTTGTGACCCTGTTCTATGTTCCCCTTAGAGTGTTTACGTTCTTCCTATAATAGACTAGTTTTATGTGGTGATTGTATTTTGACGTAATTATATTATGAATATGAAGTAATCATATTACGATTGTGATGAATTTGCCTTAAAATTATACCTGCATGGTAGAGAGGAATGAATGAATGAATGCGAGTAGGCCTCGCATAAGTTACCTTATTTTACTAGGCATTTTTCAGTACAGTTACTACAATATTAAATGTAGTATACTGTACTACCACCTGACTATTGCTGTAAAACCTATGAAATCTGAAATTGCAGAATGCAGAGGTGTTTTCGGGGCATTTAGCTGGCAATATTTTCTATGACGTCATTACTGGGCTCCACGGGCTCTGATTGGTTGTTGTTTCCCCTATGTTTATATTCTACCAGAAAGTGTAAATATGCTGGCCGGCAGACCAGGAACACCAGCCGTCACTTGGCCTACCTATGACGTCACTCACATTGACTCACTCCCTCACTCACTCGTTATACTGCTTCACTGTTTCAGTTTCTGATATACAAACTCACTTCCGTAATTTATATCCCACAACCATTATAAACTATAGTTTATTTAATATTAGCAATTATTATTATTATTATTATTATTATTATTATTATTATTATTATTATTATTATTATTATTATTATTATTGTCATTATTATTGTCATTATTATTGTCATTATTATTGTCATTATTATTATTATTATTATTATTATTATTATTGTCATTATTGTCATTATTGTCATTATTGTCAATAACAATTATTATCATCATTATTGTCATTATTGTCATTATTGTCATTATTATCAATAACAATTATTATCATCATTATTATCATTATTGTCATTACTATCATTATTATCAATAACATTAATATAACAATAACATTATTATTAACATTATTATCATTATTAACATTATTATCATTATTAACATTATTATCATTATCAATATTATTAACATTATTAACATTATTATTATTATTAGCATTATTATTATTATTAACATTATCATTATTATTAACATTATCATCATTATTAACATTATTATTATTATTAGCATTATTATTATTAACATTATTATCATTATCAATATTATTAACATTATTATTATTATTAACATTATCATCATTATTAACATTATTATTATTATTAGCATTATTATTATTATTAGCATTATCATTATTAAAATTATTTTTAACATTCTCTAACTCGACTGATGCATATAATATTATTTTCCTTCTTGACTATTTAACACGTAAAGCAATAATATTAACCCCTTATATTAATATCATTTAAATGTATCAGCTCATCGATGGAGTATAAATGGTAATAACTTGTTTTTATAGGTAAGTGTCCAGTGAAAATAAAGATTAAATCTGTGAAAGTATTAGCATGGCCCCAAACCTTTTAAATATTACGAGTATCTAACAGTGATGACAAGAGCAGCATGCACGAGTGTTTGGCTACATATATATGTGTGTGTGTGTGTGTGTGTGTGTGTGTGAATATTAAAGTGGTAGGCTATGTGTACTAATGGGAATGGTATAGATAGATAGATTGATGGATGGGTTGATGGATTGATTGATTGATGGATTTATTGTTGGATTGATTGATGGATGGATAGATAGACAAATTGATAGATATAGATAGATAGATAGATAGATAGTTTATTAACCACTTCTACAAAAATAGTTGAATCCTAAATACTAAAAAAAAAAAAAACAAAAAAAAAAAAACAGAGCACACCAATCTTAGATAAACATACGTGACCCAGTAATATAGTAAGAAATTTAGAGGTAGCCTAAATGAGTCCTTCAAATATTGCCACGAAACACACACACCTATAGGGAAGGAGCGTGTTTCGTGGCATAGTCAGGAGGAATCGGAAGCCTCCAATTATCATACCACGATCATCACAGGGTCCTTAATTAAACGATAGAATTGATGTTTATAATGATGTTTACAATGACTGATTTCTGTATTACTCACCATTCAATTGTCTTCTATTTTTCTTCTATTATTTACAGTCATCGTATTCTTCCTCACATTATTATCCATTTAGTTGTATTTTTTTTCCTATTATCATCATCATCCAGTCCTTTTTATTTTGCACTCATTCTCACATTTTCTCTCCCTCACCTTTAATTTTATTTTAACCTTTACTGTGGCCATTTTTCTCCCTCCCTTCTTTTCTTCCATCACCCTCAGGAGAAACTTGTCCCCCACTTCTCATTTACCTTAATCAGGGTCTGGGAGTGTATTTTTGTGTGAAGGTTTAGTTGGGTGGGTTGGGGGATGGGGGATGAAGGAGGGGGAGGGTGGGGGTGGGTGTGGGTGTGAGGGAGTGGGTGGGGGTGTTCATTGTGTGAGTGGCCACGACGAGGAGAGGAGTGGAGGGAGAGGGAATAAGGGAAGGGAGGGACAGAGAATAATAAGGGAAGGGAGGGACAGAGAATAATAAAGGAAAGAGAGGGACGGAGAATAATTTTTATATAGTGAGGAGGGACAAAGAATAATTATGTTGGAAGGAGGGTAGGCTGTGGGAAAAGAGAGAGAGAGAGAGAGAGAGAGAGAGAGAGAGAGAGAGAGAGAGAGAGAGAGAGAGAGATGGGAGGAAAGAGAGGAGAGGGAGAGAGAGATGAAAACTAAACCTTCCCCACTCCATCCTCCTGCTGCACTTCCCAACCACCCCCCCCCCCCCACACCAGGGCTGACGGGTGGGTTGGCTGGTTGGCTGGCAGTCAGAAAACCTTTTTGAATAGAGAAGCTTCTGACGTGGCGTGGATTTCATGTTACGTTTTTGCGTGCGTGTGTGTCTGTTCGTATGTGTGTGTGTGTGTGCGTGTGTTCGGGTGTGTGTTTGCGTCTGTTCGTGTGTGTGTGTTTGCGTCTGTTTTTGTGCGTGTGTCCGGGTGTATGTTTGTGTGTGTGTGTGTGTGTGCATGTGTTTTGTCTGGAATCGTCAGCCACAAGACCCTGGTTGGCTGTCAGCACTGTCTGACGTCTGCTTCCGGTCCTGACAGCCTCACGGAGCTGACACTGCCTGTTTTATATTACCGGGGGGGGGGAGGGGGAGGGGGGGAGGAAGAGAGGGAGGAGGTTGGTAGAGAGACAGAGAGGAAAAAAAGGAAGGCAGTTTAGGAAAGAGGAAGATTGTAGGATGGTTGGGGAGAAAGAGAAGAGAGATGTTGAAGAGAGAGATGAAGGGTGTTGATGGATGAGGAAGAGAGGAAGATGTTGAGGAGAGAGGGAGGAAGCTGAAGAGAAAGAGAAGGGAGATTTTGAAGAGAGAGGAAGGAAATTGATGAAGAGAGAGGGAGAGGGTGTTGGTGAGAGAGAGAGAGAGAAAGGAAGAGAGGGAGATGTTGAGGAGAGAGGAAGGAATAGAGAGATGTTGATGAGAGAGGAAGGAAGAGAGAGAGAGATGTTGAGGAGAGAGGAAGGAAGAGAGAGGGAGATGTTGAGGAGAGAGAGGTGTTGAGGAGAGAGAGAGAGAGTTAGGGTGTTTGTAGCCTAGTCACCTCTCCCTCACCTCTTCATTGTTGTCATCACTTTGGCCTCAGGGACTTGTAGGAATAATGTTTGAAGTCACAGGAATGTTTACACGTCAATACTTCCTTCTTTCCCTCCTCCTCTTTCTTTCCCTTCTCTTTCTTTCCCTTCTTCCTCCTAGTTTTCCTTTTCTTTCTTTCCCTCCTGCTCCTTCTTTTCCTCCTCTTTCTTTTCCTCCTCCTTCTTTCCCTCCTCCTTCTTTCTCTCCTCCATCTTTCCCTCCTCCTTCTTTCCCCCCTTTCTTTCTTTCTTCCCCCTTTCTTCCCTCTCCCTTTATATTCTCTTGTCCTCTTCTTCTCTCTTTATAATAATCCCTTTTCTCTTTATTTTCGCCTCGCCTTTCTTCTCGTCTCTTTCCCTTCCCCTCGTCCCCTCAACTTTCGTCTCTCCATTTTCCTCCCTCGCATTTCCTGATTATTCCTCTTCCTTCTCCACTCCCCTCATTTCTCCCCTCCCCCTCCTCACTCCTCATTTCTCTCCCCACCTTCCTCCTCGCCCCTCATTTCCTCACACTTCCAGCACGTTCCACCAACCTCCATTTTTTTTCTTACCTTCCTATTCACTCCTTCTCTATCATCATTTTTTTCCTACCCTCTCCCTTCGCTTTCCTGTACTATTTTTTTTTTGCTCCATTATTCCTCCTTTATCCATTTTATTTTTCACATTCTTTCTACTACCCCTCTAACTTTTTCCTCCACTTCTTGTTCTCCTCCTCCTCTTTCTCCTCCTCCTCCTTTCTCTCGTTCTTGTTCTCCTAATCCTCTTTCCCCTCCTCCTCTGTTCTCTCGTTCTCCATCTTCCCCATCTTTCCCTTCCCATCTTCGGCGGTCTTTGTCTTCTCCTTTCTCCCTTTTCATCCCTCCTTCCTCATCCCTTCCTTCCTCATCCCTACTTCCTCATCCCTTCCTTCCTCATCCTTCCTTCCTCATCCCTTCCTTCCTCATCCTTCCTTCCTCATCCCTCCTTCCTCATCCTTCCTTCCTCATCGTTCCTTCCTCATCCCTCCTTCCTCATCCTTCCTTCCTCATCCCTCCTTCACCTCCACATTTCTTGCCCCGATGGAAAAAGTTACCCAAGTGTTGGAAGGGGACCTGAACCTGGCTGACATTCACCCTTCCACCACCCCCTCCACCCCTCACACCCACACACCCACACACACACACACACACACACACACACACACACACACACACACACACACACACACACACACACACACACACACACACACACACACACACCCACAACACTCCATCCCACACTTCACGTCACTCCACAATCATCTGTCACATATTCACTCCCACATCCACACTACCCATCCACACCTCACCAATATACACGTTCCATTCGTATAAGGATAATAAACTCGTACGGTAACAACCAATGCAGTACACAGTTAATTATTACAATCCAATGTCATAGTTTTATTTTCGTCTGAATTTAGATTACCTTGATATTTTAGGTTCTGCATTCAATATTATTCTCTCGTTTACCTGACCTTCCTAATTATAACATGCTAAAGATAGTACTAATATGCACTCTTTCTGACCAACCAACCAACCAACGTGTGTGTGTGTGTGTGTGAGAGCGTGTGTGTGTGGTTGGTGGGTTGGTTAGTTGTGAAATGTGGGTAGGCGGGACCGTAGAGTTTATTTTATGATGTTTGTCTAAGAAGGGTATAGGGGGAAAATGAGAGGGTGAGTGATTGGAGACGAGATAGCAGCTTGTGGATAGAGTATATACTGTACAATGGCTTCATCGATTATATTTGTAGAATGTTTGTGCTCACTGTTAATTGTGTGTGTGTGTGTTTTTTTTTTTACCCCCTACAACACGAACAACTATATTTTAATTATATCCCCAGCATTATTACATTATTTTTTCTCTCTGTCGGGTTGTGATTTTATAACAAGCGTAAATTATTATTATTAGAGATTAAACCAGGGTAGAAGAGGTGAGGAAAAGGTGGAAGAATTAATTAAGAATGGGGAGAATGAATAGAAGGTTAAAGAAAGGGAAGAGATGAAACGAAGAGAATGAGTAGGTAAAGAAAAAAGTGAAGGAATTAAAGGGAGAAAAGCTATGATAGGATAAATATAAGATGATGAGGGATGAGAATGGGGAGGAAGAATGAGGTATAAAAGAGAGTGGAATAATAGAAAATGAGTTGTGTAGAGAGAGAGAGAGAGAGAGAGAGAGGGAGTTGGTTGAGGGACGTGGAGGAGGAGAAGGGAAAGAGGCAAGGCTTTCACTTGGTCCACTCCACTTCTCGTCTTTCATTCACTTACTCACTCATTCCAACTCCACTTGTACAGCTACTCTACCTCTTGATCCACTTCTCTCTCTCTCTCTCTCTCTCTCTCTCTCTCTCTCTCTCTCTCTCTCTCTCCTTTATAAACGAAACTATTCTTGCCTTAAGTCCTCCCTCATTTCGTTCCCTCCTACTCCTTCCATTCTCTTCCTCTCCTTCGCTCCTCTTTTACACACACACGCAGACACACACACACACACACACACACAGACACACACACACAAACACACACACACACACACACACACACACACACACACACACACACACACACACACACTGCATCCTCACTTGCTAACACCTCCCTTGGGTTGCTCTAATGGGTGGGCTGAAGAGGAAGGAGGAGATGGCAGAAGCAAGTCCGCCACGATACCAGCTCTTACAGTCGCAGGTGTTAAAAGCCGTTAAGATCGTTAAAGCCGTTAGGATCGTTAAAACCGTTAAGTGGGAGGGACTGGCTGGGAGAAATGGTGGCCAAGGCGAATTGTCCATGAGTGTTTCCAGCCGGGAGTGGGTACATATAATTCTTTACTAAACAAAATATTAGCGGAAACATAATCTGAGAGTGGGTACATTATTATTCTTTACTAAACAATAATAGTGACATAAGATACATAGATACATAGATACAATAGATACATAATTTGAGAGTGAGAACATATATTTCTTTGATAAACAATAATAGCTGATAAATGAACTGAGAGTGGGTACATATTATTTTTTTTACTAAACAATAATAGTGGAAAAATGAACGAAAATCCACTTACTGTACATCATGTCACTAGTTCATTTAATTAATAAGGTGGTGATGAAATAATCTTTTTTGGAGAGAGAGAATTTTTTAGTTTTTTTTTTTCCTTTTCTTCGAGTTGTATGTAAGCCATTTCTTAAAGACGAAGGAAATGGAGTCCAGTGAACCCCAATGGACTTTCTCCCCCCCTTGACCCACTGCTCTGGATAGTGTGTGTGTGTGTGTGTGTGTGTGTGTGTGTGTGTGTGTGTGTGTGTGTGTGTGTGTGTGTGTGTTATTGTTTTATGTGGGTTAATGGATAAAAACAGTTCTCCATTAGCGAGTTTTTAGTCAAGAGGAAGTTAAAGGTAAAGGAGGATAGGTTTAATTAAGGGACCCTAGGATGTTGTCAGAACATTGGAGATAAACGAGTCCTTCAAATATTGCCACGAAACACCGCCTGTATGGAAGGAGCAGGTTTCGTGGCATGGTCAGGATGATTCAGAAGCCTCTACTAATTTTCATACACGTTCATAGGGTCTCCTAAGAATACTGTGGTGAGGAAAAAATTGTTGTAGCCTGTTCCATGTTTGTTTAAAATCAGAGAACCTTTAATAAAAAAAAAAAAAAAAAAAAAAAAAAAAAAAAAAAAAAACTTATGGCAATATATAATTGTTTCTTCACTTTGTATTTTGTTTAGACTTTGGTGGAAAAAATATATATATATCCCTCTTTTCGATGTTATTTTGTGGTGGAAAAAAAATATATATCCCTCTTTTCGATGTTATTTTGTGGTGGAAAAAAAATATATATATCCCTCTTTTCGATGTTCTTTTGTGGTGTAAAAAATATATATATCCCTCTTTTCAATGTTTTGTGTATTTAAGACACAAGTGTTTTTTATACGTTACTTTAGCGACCCCCTGTTTTTTTTGTTTTGTTGTTGTCCCTTTACTCCTCGTCCCTTATTAAGTTTGGTGTTGTGATGCGGCTGAGGTCCCAATAAAGTAACCATTCGACCCACTCCAGGTCTTCTGGTCTTCGGAGTTTTCCTGGTCCGTCCGCCTTCAAATTCGGTTTTATGTTTACTTTCGCACATTGGGAACATTTGACCCCTTCCCCTCCCCTCCCCTCTCTGCTTGCTTCTGTTTCACTCTTCCCGTTCTCTTTCCTTGCCTTTACACATCTCCCTCTCTCGTATTTCCCCACTCTCCCTTTTACAAACCTTTACTTCTTCTTCTTATATACTCCTTCTTTCTCACCTTCGCCACTTCTTTCTCATCGTCTTCCTGCCCTCTTCTTCCCCCTTACCATACTTCTTTCTTTTTACCCCTTCAATTCTCATCTCATTTTTCTTTTTCCATCTCAATTACATCTACCTTTTTTTTATACCACAACCTATTCGGGATTGTAGACCTTCAGTAGCCCGTGGCACTAGATGAGACAGTGGAGCTTCATGGTGATATTGGTACCGTAGCTTCTATTCTGTCCCACTATCCCACGTCACTATCAGGGCTATCTATCCCTCTTTCCCTTCACATCTACATCTGCATCTGCCCTCTTACCACTTATGATTTTACCTCTTCCCATTCACTTTTTTCTGGCGCTATAGGACCTCGATGTTGCTGCGCCTAATATCCATCAATCAAATCTTCCCATTCACACTTAGCTTCCCTCCATCTCCCATTCATTCACCAACAACAACAACAACAACTTCCCACTCATTCCCACTACCAGTCCGTCCCCACACTGGCAAAGTAAGTAAGTGAGGGGGAGAGGGAGTGGGGGAAGGAGTGAGAGTGGGTTAGGGTTGAAACAAAATGAATAACCACTCACTGGAATCGAAACTAGCAGGCAGGCAGGGTGGGGGTGGGGGGATCCGCAATGAAAATTAATACAGCTATCAATTGTTTTTAGTCCTATATCTAATTTATAGATTCAATCCAACTTTATTAAACCCGCTACTTCACTTGTGTATTGAATTGCGAGAAATTAATAAAGTATCTTATCAATATGAGATAATTAGTGTACCTACGAGGGAATTATATTGGCAATGACAGTAAAAGTTTAATGACGGATACTTTTATTAATGGTTCATGTCATTTTACAGCTGAATGTCATTGTCACCAAGTATACTATAGCCCGTATTCATAGTCAGTCATGAAGGCTATGTATGTATGTATATTTTTATGTATGTTCGTATGTTTTTATGTATGTATGTATGTGTGTATGTGTGTTTGTATGTATGGAAGTATGTATGTATGGAGGAGTGTATGTATGTACGTATGTATGTATGTATGTATGTACAGTATGTATGTATATATGTTAGTTCGTGCTTGTGTCTTTATAAGGGTAATATTTTTTGTCTAGGCATCCAAGTAGTGTGTGTTTGTGTGTGTTGTTGTTTTAATTATTTTTTTCTAAGGAACTAGGAATGCCCAAACCAACCCTTTCACACTGACTCCACCCCAAAACAACCCCTTCCCTAAAACCTTAATATCTGGCCACTGGTACAGAACTCAGCCCATAGTGTAGAGTCAGGTGTGTGTGTGTGTGTGTGTGTGTGTGTGTGTTACCGTGTTAGTGTGTTAGTGTGTTACTGTGTTTGTGTGTGTTAGTGTGTGAGACAGAGAGAGAGAGAGAGAGTGAGTGTGTGTGTGAGTGTTTGTGTGAGAGTGTATGTGTGTGTGGTGGGGAGTTGGGCTTGCCTGGCTGACGTTCAAGAGAGTGTCGCAAGACAGATACCTGAACTAAAACCCTGCAACTTTAACTGCAACTTTATATATGTGTGTGTTTCTGTATACATGAGTATAAGTATGAGTGTGTGTGTGTGTGTGCAAGCCAGACTCCAATACTAGCCTACTCAAGTCAGCTACCTACCTTTACTACCACTGAGGGAGGGACCTTCGATATTTCACTCTTAACTTTATCATAATAGTGTTTAGAGTGAGAACAAAAAAATATCCAATATAGGTAGGTACTTCCTTAGACTTTCAGAAAAATATTTTAAGGGGATGATTCCATGTTTATTCTTAATGGTGGTTTGTGGGTTTGGAAAAGGGGGTGTTGTGATGAGAGAGAAAGAGAGAGAGAGAGAGAGAGAGAGAGAGAGAGAGAGAGAGAGAGAGAGAGAGAGAGAGAAAGGGAGAGGGAGCAACTAAGATGAGAGTAAAAGGAGAGAGCGAGCAACTAAGATGAGAGAGAGAGAGGGGGGGGGAGAGAGCGCAACTTACATGAGAGTAAAAGGGAGAGAGAGAGAGAGAGAGAGAGAGAGAGAGAGAGAGAGAGAGAGAGAGAGAGAGAGAGAGAGAGAGAGAGAGAGAGAGAGAGGAGAGTGAGGGAGGGAGGGAGGGAGGGAGAAGGTGTTTGAGAGAGGGAAATGGGTGGGGCTTCTGTTAAAACCTCCTTTGGACTACTATTTAGTATTATTGTTATGGCACCTCATGGTTACAGCACCAGTTCCCTGTGTGTGTGTGTGTGTGTGTGTGTACCTGACTTACCCACCCACCCCATTACCCTCATTCTCCTCTCTCTCTCTCTCTCTCTCTCTCTCTCTCTCTCTCTCTCTCTCTCTCTCTCACACACACTTTCACTCACATTTAGATCCTTGCTAACACCTTCTTTGCACTTTCTCACTTTTCACATACACACACACACACACACACACACACACACACACACACACACACACACACACACACACACACACACACACACACTTCCACATTCATTCATCAGCAAATTAACCCTAACTTCACCCACATCCATCCACCATCACCCAACTCACACTAACTAAGAGAGAGAGAGAGAGAGAGAGAGAGAGAGAGAGAGAGAGAGAGAGAGAGAGAGACGTGTTGGGTGGTTTTGGTTCACTGAGGAAAATATTTTAAAAGAGTGACTAGTGGTAATGGCCTGGTGTTGACTTGTGGTTCTCACTCCCTTTTGTCTCGGTGTGTGTGTGTGTGTGTGGTGTGGGGTGTGTGTGGGTGGGACTGGTGGGGATGGGGAGCAGGTGTGTGTTTGTGTGTGGGTGTGGTTGCTTTATACATACATAAATACATACAAATATATTACATACATACATACCTTTGCAGATAGAAACATGTATGTAAAAATATGTGTATTATAATAACTCTTAATATAATTCCCTCTTTCTTTTCATGTTTACAGGGTGAAAGATGAGTAACGCTGGGGGGAGCGGGAGGGGGAGTGGCGTATCCCCCAAGCGCCCCCCCTCCACTACCCCCCTACCTCCAGTAATCGGAAAGGAGAGGGGGTGGGCAAAGAACAACAACAACCACAACAACAAGCATCAGGAATTACGTTGACACCGATTCCAATTCACTACATGACGCAGGATAAAAGGTTAGTGGTGTCAGTCAGTGTGGGGTTTGGGTTATTGGGTTGATTTGTGTTGATTTTGTGTTGTGTTGTGTTTTGGTGTCAGTATGGTGTTTGGGTTGGGTTGTGTTGTGTTTTGGTGTCAGTATGGTGTTTGGGTTGGGTTGTGTTGTGTTTTGGTGGTTGGGTTGAGTTGGGTTGGGTTGTGGTTGTGTTGTGTTGTGTTTTGGTGGTTGGGTTGGGTTGGGTTGAGTTGGGTTGGGTGTGTTTTGGGGGTTGGGTTGGGTTGGGTTGGGTTGGGTTCGGTTGTGTTGTGTTTGGGTTGTGTTGTGTTGAGTTGGATGGAGAGTATAAGGGAGAGAGAGATGAAGGGAATGTGTGTGCTGATTACTCTAATGTCTCGTGTATTATGTAGTCTTACAGGGTAATACGAATCATTATCTTAGCAATTCTTTCTTCTCTTCTCTTTCTTTTCTCTCTCCACCACCACTATTCTCTCAAAACCACCACTGCTCTCTCTCTCTCTCTCTCTCTCTCTCTCTCTCTCTCTCTCCCCTCAGCTACTTTTCCCCTCTACGAAGCGTCAAATTTTAACTCCCCCCCCCCCCCCAATACTCTACCATCCTCCCCCCAATATCCCTCCCCTCCCTCCCTCCAATATCCCTCCCCTCCCTCCTATAACCCTCTTCTATCCTTTTAATCTTTCCTTCGTCCCTCCATTCACTTTGCCAGCGTGAATAGCAAGGTTGGGTTAGTTTGGGTAAGGTTGGATTAGTTTAGGTAAGGATGGCTTAGTTTGGGTATATCGGTTGGGTTAATCTGAGTAAGGTTGGGTTAATCTGAGTAAGGTTGGGTTAGTTTGGGTAAAGTTGGCTTAGTTTGGGTAAAGTTGGGTTAGTTTGGGTAAAGTTGGCTTAGTTTGGGTAAAGTTGGCTTAGTTTGGTTAAAGTTGGTTAGTTTGGGTAAAGTTGGCTTGTTTGGGTAAAGTTGGGTTAGTTTGGGTAAAGTTGGCTTAGTTTGGGTAAGCACAAGAACACGAAACACAAGAACACGGAGCACAAGAACACGGAGCACAAGAAACGGAGCACAAGAACACGGAGCACAAGAACACGGAGCACAAGAACACGGAGCACAAGAACACGGAGCACAAGAACACGAGGGCTTTGTTTTTCTTCTGCTTTTTGTGTTTATTTTGTTTTTTTTTTCTCATTACGTTTTTATAATTTATTCGTTCAAATTTTCCACGATATATTATCACCCAGTAAACATAATTAATATTTTTTCCTTTTCATCCTTCTTTCTCCTATTTTTTCTTTTTTTTCTTTTACTTCTTTTTATCGATTTTTCCTTGTCTCTCTACTTTCTTTTTTCTCTCTTTCTACACGCCTCTTCTCCTCTTCCTCTCTCTTATATATACTCTTCTTGTCTCTCCTCTCTTTTTTTCTCCTCTCCTCTCTCCATCTTCTCGTCTCCTCTCTCTTTTCTCCTCTCGTTTCATTTTCCCTCTT
>JAWZYT010006866.1:5000-51808 GCA_034508575.1 Petrolisthes manimaculis | reverse complement strand
GAAAGGATGTGAAGGAAATGTATGGACACACACACACACACACACACACAAATATATTTTAAATTCCTTACACACACTGTCACATAGCCTCTCTCTCTCTATCTATCTATCTATTTCTGTCTCTCTTTCTCTTTCTCTCACACACACACATACAGCGGAAGTGAAAAGAAGACTCCCTCTCTTACTCGTGTGTATGTTAATTAAGGGAATATTCTTTTGTTGTTAAATTGGAATTATGAAGGCATTTTTTATTATTTAAGATTTATGAAGGCATTTTTTATTATTTAAGATTTATGAAGGCATTTTTTTATTATTTAAGATTTATGAAGGCATTTTTTTATTATTTAAGATTTATGAAGGCATTTTTTATTATTTGAGATTTATGAAGGCATTTTGGTGGATTGGTTAGTTAAGAATTATGAAGGTATTTTGGGTGGTTGCTTGGTTGGTTGCTTGGTTAGGGGGTTGGTTGGTGAGTTGGTTGGTTAGGTGGTTAGTTGGTTGGTTAGTTGGTTGGATGATAGTTTGATTAGGATATTAGTTTGTTGGTTGGTTGGTTAGGTGGTTAGTTATGTGGTTAGTTGGTTAGGTGGTTGGTTGGGTGGTTAGGTGGTTGGTTGGTTAGGTGGTTGGTTAGTTAGGTTATTAGTTGGTTGGTTAGGTGGTTGGTTGGTTAGGTGGTTGGTTGGTTAGTTAGGTGGTGAGTTGGTTGGTTAGTTTGTTGGTGTTTACAGTGCAAGTGGGAAGTCAAGACGAGGTCACAGCTTAATTAAGAACCCTGTAACCCTGAATGAAACTGGGTGGTGGCTTCTGATTCCTCCTGACTATGCCTGGAAACAAGCTCCTTCCATAGAGGTGTACGTGTGTGTGTGTGTGTGTGTGTTTCGTGGCAATGTTTGAAGGACTCGATTACCTCCAATTTCCCAAGTACATCACAGAGGGTTTGTTGGTAAATCTGGAGCATCGGATTCCTCCAAACTATTCCAACCAACAACAGGTCAGCATTTAGTTTTGTTAATCTGGTCCTGTTTCCTGGCATACTTTGGAGGAATCAAGGCACTCAAGTGTTGAAGGATGAAGTGGTGAAAGTGTGAGATAAAAAGAAGGGTGATGAGTGAGTGAGTATGTGGTGAAGTGTGTGTGTGTGTGTGTGTGTATATAGGTGTGTGTGTGTGTGCATTCATCCATCATTTCCCTCTCTCTCAGTAGGATTATTTATTTATTTATATATTTATTAAGCCATTTATTTATATTACCCCTTCCCCCCCCCCCTCACCCACCCACCTTCCTTCCTTCGTTCCATCCATCCATCATTTATCATATTACCCAAAGTCACACATTTCTCTCCTCTCCTCTCCTCTCCTCTCCTCTCCTCTCCTCTCCTCTCCTCTCCTCTCCTCTCCTCTCCTCTCCTCTCTCTCTCCTCTCCTCTCCTCCCTACCTGAGTTATTTATTATGAGATGCAAGTGTTGGCTGGTTGGTTGGTTGGCTGGTTGGTTACTTACTTGGTTGGTTAGATGTTGTCTTTGAGCAATTTGGATGAATCATTTGCTCCAGATTTAACAACACTGTACTTATCTATCCCCTGAAGGACCCTGTGATCGTGTACGAGAATATGGAGGCTTCTGATTCCTCCAAACTATGCTATGAAACAAGCTCCTTCCTTCCATGTGGATAGGTGGTGGTGTTTCGTGGCAATATTTGAAGGACTCATTTACCTCCAATTTTCTGACTACATGACACAAAATAATTATATAGAGAGAATGCCAAAAGTATAATGTGTTGTTGTTGTTGTTGTTCTTCTTCTTCTTCCCTCTCCCTCCCCCTCTCCCTCTTGAGTTGTAAATAATAATAATAATAATATAATGTTGATTTTACCTAACGGGATATTGCAACAAATCTCACACACACACACACACACACACACACACACACACACACGCACACGCACACGCACACTGCTCCTATCAAGTTCATCTTCATAGCTCTTTCCCCTTCCATCCACTCACTCCTTAAGCTTCGTTTGTTTGTCTGTGCGTGTGTTTTTTAGCTTTTTTTTTTTTTTTTTTAGCTTCATTTGTTTTTTTTTTTGTTTTTTTTTAGCTTTATTTGTGTGTGTGTGTGTTTTGAGCTTTATTTGTGTGTGTGTGTGTGTGTGTTTTTGGGTGTTTTTAGCTTCATTTCTGTGTGTTTGTGTGTGTGTGTGTGTTTTGAGCTTTATTTGTGTGTGTGTGTGTCTCCTTGTGTTGGTGGAGGAGGAAGGGGAGGGAGAAGGGGAGGAGGAAGGAAGGGGAGGGATGGTAAAGGTGGGTTTCCCTCACAGACACTTGGGGTTGGTTTGTGTGTGTGGAGAGAGAGAGAGAGAGAGAGAGAGAGAGAGAGAGAGAGAGAGAGAGAGAGAGACAGACTATTCTCTTAATGTAGTATAGGTAAGACAATGTAAGTGTCACCATTAGTAGTATCTTGATGGATGGCAATGTGACACCTACAAGTAACCTACCTCACTATCTCTCTCTCTCTCTCTCTCTCTCTCTCTCTCTCTCTCTCTCTCTCTCTCTCTCTCTTTCTATGTACCAAAAGTTTATTATCATTATATTATGCCATTATCGTTAACTTATTTATTTTATTTATTTATCTATTTTTCTTTTCTTTTTTTGAGGACTGTTTCGGGGCAGCATCACGCCCATGGAGGGGGCCGGGGGGGAGGTGTCCGCCCTAGAACGCCCCCGCTGCCTAGCCAACTCCTCCTCCGTCGTCACACCTCTCACCAGACCATTAGACCGAGGTGAGTAACACGAGGGGGAAGCAAGTTTTGTGTTGATAAATCTGAAGCAACCGAATCCTCCAAAGTTAACTATTCCAAGCAACAGAACACTATTATTTTTTTGCTCTTCTGTTCCTGTTTCCTGCATGGTGGCATAGATATACTTTGGAGGAATCATGACACTCCAATGTAACCAAAAACAATTACAACAACAACAGCAACAACAACAACAACCTTTAATTTTGTGTCCCCCTCACTCGTGTATACAGGATGCCGCAACACCATCACAACCAACAACAACAACACCAACAACAACAACACCATGCTGGGAGGACCGGCGGCGGCGGCGGCGCAGAGGGGGGTGGGGGAGGGGGGTTGCGGGAGCGGGGGCAGCAGTGGGGGTTCCGGGGGGGGCGCGGGTCTTCTGTCACCCCTAGAGGAAGCCGAGGAGTGGGCCCGAATCAACGATATCATGGCCAGCTTCGGGGGAGGTCTGGCCAGGGAGAGCGTCTTCATGGCAGAACTGGAACAGGAGTTTCAGACCAGATTAGGTGAGTTGCAGGGAGAGATTGAATGAGGGAAGAGGGAGAGGAGAGGAGAGAGGGAAGAGGAGGGTTTTGAAAAGGATGTACGAAAAAAAGAGGAATAGAGGGAAAGTTAGGAATTGAAAGTAATAATAATAACTTAATAAAACCTCAAGCCATTTTTCTTACCATTTTTTGGTTTGTATTCCACAGGTCTATCCCTCTCCCCATCCCAGCAAGGCCTAGGCATCCTATCTGGGGGAGGGGTGGGGGGTGTGGTGGCGGGGGGCGTGGGGGGAGCTGGCACTGCTGGGGAAGCTGGGGGGGATCGGACAGCAGGAGCAGGAGGAGGCAGTGAGAGAACCACCACCACCACTACTGACGAAGGGGGTGCAGGAGGGGCGGGACACGAAGGCACTGGTGTGGATAAGACTGTAGGAGGTTGGCTGAGGGCATTGGGTCTGCCTCAGTATGAAGATGTATTTGTGGCTCATGGCTACGACGATATAAACTTCATGGTAAGTAATAATAATAATAATAATAATAATAATAATAACAATAATAAAAATAATAATAATAATAACAATAATAAAAATAATAATAATAATAATAATAACAATAATAAAAATAATAATAATAATAATAACAATAATAAAAATAATAATAATAATAATAATAACAATAATAAAAATAATAATAATAATAACAATAATAAAAATAATAATAATAATAATAATAACAATAATAATAGTAATAATAGTAATAATAATAATAATAACAATAATAAAAATAATGATAATAATAATAATAATAATAATAACAATAATAAAAATAGTAATAATATCAACAATATTAAAAATAGTAATAATAATAACAATAATAATGATAGTAACCATAATAATAAAAATAATAATAATAATAACAATTTTAATAGTAACTGATGATGATGATAATAATAATAATAATAATAATAATAATAATAATAATAATAATACCAAATTAAAACAGTAACAATGATAATAATAATAGTAATAAAAAATTTAACAGTAACAATGATAATAATAATAGTAATAATAATAATAGAAAGTTTTGTATTTTACTTGATACATTATATTATCCCATTTTGTCTTTGGCTTACAATAGTTATAATAAAAATACAAGGCCATTAGGAGATTACTTAAGAAAATAAAAGTGAGTGGTTATATATAGAAGGGTATAGGAAAGTATGTGAGTATAAAAAAACTAATCACCCGTGTTTGTATGTGTGTGTGTCTGTCTGTCTTTCTGTCTGTGTCTGTGGGTGTTTGTGTGTGTCTGTCTGTCTGTCTGTCTGTCTGTCTGTCTGTCTGTGTGTGTGTCTGTTTATCTATCTATCTGTCTGTCTGTCTGTCTGTCTGTGTATATGTGTGTTTGTCTGTGTGTGTGTGTGCGCGCGAAAACAGAACGGTGGCATCCTGGAGGCAGGCGATCTGAGGGACCTTGGCATCACCCAACTGACGCAGCAGCAGACTGTATTGGAAGCCGTGTCGCGCCTCCCAGTCACACGCCTTCCCCAGGACCTCCCAGACACCGTGGAGGCGTGGGTGGAATCCATACGTCTGCCGCAGTACACGCAAAACTTCCACAAAAACGGCTTCGGCGACATGGAAAGGGTACGCAAGGTGTGGGAGATTGAGTTGACCACGGTGTTGGAGATTACGAGGCCCGGACACCGTAAGAGGATATTGGCATCACTCGGGGACAGACCTCTGGAACCTCAGCTCCCACCCGCTCTCAACCCACACGACCTCAGCCTAGAACTGTCCAAACTGGTGAGTGTGAACTTTTTTTTTTTTTTTTTTTTTTTTTTTTTTTGTGTGTGTGTGTGTGTGTGTGTTTGGTCTCTATCTACTGTACCAACCAATCTATCCATCTTTCCGCTTATCTATCTATTTATCTATTTATGTATCAGTCTATCTACTTGTTTCAAATTTGTCACCAGTGTTTGAGGCACTTGAAAAGAAAAAATATATATATAATCTGTAAAAAAAACTTCAATAAAAAAAACTAACATGTTATATAAATAAATCAACAAACTCACTCACTCACTCTCCCCCCCCCCCTCTTCCCCCCCCCTCTCCACACACACACACACACACACACACACACACACACACACACACACACACACACACACACATGACATAAATAAATCAACTAACCAACTCACTCACTCTCTCTCCCTCTCCCTCCTTCACACACACACACACATACAGAACTCGGACATCTCTCAGTTAAAAGAGCAGCTGTTCAATGACCTTCCTTCCTCTACGAGCCGGGAGCGTCGCCCCCCCTGAGACCGCCACCAACACCATTCGCCGCTCGGGTACTAAGAAACGCAGCGCCCCCCAACCCCCTGCTAAGTGAGTTGTTGTTGTTGTTATTGTTGTTGTTGTTGTTATATTTGTATCCCCGTCCCCGCCCCCCCCGCCTCCTATTATCTTTCCCTACCCCCTACACCTATCAATTTCCTCCACCCCTGTTATCTACCCCTACTCCAACCCCTATCATCTCCCCCCACCCCATCCTCCACCCCTATCATCTCCCCCATCCTTATCCGTGTTTGAGTTTACATACTTAGGTGTGTGTGTGTGTGTGTGTGTGTGTGAACGTATGTACAGCCGACAGCATAAATTCACGTCCATCTCGAGTACCTAATAATGCTAATGTGACCAGATAGTTGCATTCTGAACCCATTTCTATCCTAACAACAATGTGTGTAATTTATCACATGTGAACTATATCTGTCACCTCTGTATTCAAATTGTATTACAACATCAATACAGTTCATACATAAGTTGTTGAAAATGAAGCGAACTTATGCTGCCGACTGTACGTGTGTATACCAGTGTTTGAATTTACGGTACGTGTGTATGTGTGTGTTTTCCTAACAGGGACGGCACGTGAGAGTAAGGTAGTGTATATTTACTCGTGTATGTGTGTGTGTGTGTGTGTTCGTAAGAGGGACAGTACGTTAGAGTATGTATGTATATATATGTGTGTATGTGTACGTGTGTATTGCTAAGAAGGATAATATGTGAGAGTAAAATAGTGTATATACCCGTGTGTGTGTGTGTGTGTGTGTGAGTGTGTGTATTCCCTAACAGTTTACCCATATATATACTGTACGTATATATATATATGTGTGTGTGTGTGTGTTTCCGTGCAGGGCGCCGCGAGCACAACCAAGCCTGGACGTACCCGGAGGAACAGACCACCTGAGTAACGTGCCCCCCCTCCGTGACCCCTCCCACCTAACCAACCTCTCCATACGTGACCCCTCCCAGCTGGTGGTAGGAGCCCCCAACACGACCCCATCCAACTGGAGACACCATCCCAACACACTCGTCACTGCCAGTGTTCAATATGTGGCTCAGGTTAGTCTATAGTATACAGTATAATATTTATATAGTTACCTTGTTAATTAAACCGTTTATAGTACACCTTATTATAATATTTACATAGTCTCTTGTTAAACATTTTATAATATTACTTAGTCTCTTCTTAAACTCATTACAGTACAACTTATAATATTTACATGGTTCCTTGTTGAAACGTTTACAGTTTATATTATTATTTAGTTAATATTATTTACATAATTCCTTGTTAAACTGCTTACAGTACACCTTATAATATTTACATAGTTACCTTGTTAAACCGTTTACAGTTTAGCTTATAATATTTACATAGTTCCTTGTTAATTAAACCGTTTATAATATTACATAATCCTTTATTAAACCGTTTACAGTACAACTTATAATATTTACATAGTCGCTTGTTAAACAGCTTATATTATTTACATAGTTCTTTGTTAAACCGTGTACAGTACAGCTTATCATTTCTCTTTTCCATTTATTTATTTTTTCTATACCTCAACCTCGGGAACTGTAAGTTTGTAAGTAGCCCTGGATTCTTACAAAAATTAACACAATAAAACAAAAATTAACACAACAAAACAAAAATTAACACAACAAAACAAAAATTAACACAATAAAACAAAAATTAACACAAACAAACAAAAATTAACACAACAAAACAAAAATTAACACAACAACACAAAAATTAATACAATAAAACAAAATCAACTCAACCACTCACAACCATTGAGTAACCGTGCTTCCTTTCCCTCTCTCTCTCTCTCTCTTTCTCTTTTATTTCTTCCCCCCCACCCCACCCCCCCTCATGCAGTACCACCCCCTGTCTGTCACTGAGTAAACCCCCCCCCCACTCCCCCTGCCTCCTCCCTTCTCTCCTCCCTTCTCTCCTCCCTTCTCTCCCTCCTCCTCTCCTCTCCTCCCAAAAGGTTTCCATGATGTCTCCCCCCCCCCCCCTTTTGTTCCCAAGTTAATCACTGTCAGTCAGCTTTTCATTATGTACAGTAGTAGTAGTCTCGTTTCCTTGCCCTTTTTACGGTACACAAAACCTGATGATCCGATGGTGTATTGTCTCTTTTTCCCTTTTTCCTTTTTTTTTTCCTTTTTTTTTTTCTTTTTTCCTTTTTTCCTTTTTTTCCTTTTTCCTTTTTTCCCTTTTTCTTTTTTTTTCCTTTTTTTTTCCTTTTTTTCCTTTTTTTCATTTTTTCATTTTTTCCTTTTTTCATTTTTTCCTTTTTTTTCCTTTTTTTTCTTTTTCCTTTTTTTTCTTTTTTTCTTTTTTTCCCTTTTTTCCCAAGACGGTGTATTCCTTTTCCCATTTTCCCACGATGGTGTATCGCTTTTTTCCTTTTTCCCCACGAGGTATATACTTATTTTCCCTTTTCCCCACAGCAGTACCTTCCCATCGCTAAAACTGTCCTGCACCACATACCCGAGTTGTCCTCCCTTCCTATTCTTCCCTCCTAGCTGCCCTTCCTATTCTTCCCTCCTAGCTGCCCTTCCTAACACAACACACCTTCACCTCTTCACCTCTCATCTATTCTGCCACCACCACTTGTATCTCCCTTCACCACCACCACCACCACTTGTATCTCCCTTCACCACCACCACCACCACTTGTATCTCCCTTCACCACCACCACCACCAC
The DNA here is from genome assembly GCA_034508575.1 of Petrolisthes manimaculis. Classification (NCBI taxonomy): domain Eukaryota; kingdom Metazoa; phylum Arthropoda; class Malacostraca; order Decapoda; family Porcellanidae; genus Petrolisthes; species Petrolisthes manimaculis. The sequence continues at coordinate 43,459 of JAWZYT010006866.1, read as the reverse complement.
TTGTATCTCCCTCCACCACCACCACCACCACTTGTATCTCCCTTCACCACCACCACCACCACTTGTCACTAACTCCCTTCACTACCACTGAGTAACTCCCTTCTCCTTTCCCTTCTATAACTCCACATACAGGACCTCTTCACCTCTATCCTCTGTAGGTAATTGTTCCTCCTTTCCTTCCTAACTCGTCCAGCACTTCCTTTATTCTGCCAACATCAGCAGCATCACCATCACCATCACCAACAACAACACTGAATAACCCCCTTTTCTCCCCATCCCACCTCCACTACAGCACCTCCTTTAAATTCTCACTCTCCCTTCCCTCACTACACATCCACCACCAGCACCTAACTCCCTCTACAAACTTACCCATGCACCCCAGCACAACCACCAATCACTTGAGTAACCAAAAAAAACCCTTCTCTCCCTTTCCCTCCCTCCTGACCTCTTCCAACAGTACCTGGGCTCGACGCACGTGAAGGAGCTACAAGGAACAGACTCCACCATGCGTTCCATTCAGAAGTTGCGTAAAGCCCAGTTGGATATCGGCAAGGCCCCAAGGATTGTACTCTCAGTCTCCTATAGGGGTGTTCGGTTCATGGATGCTGTCAACCTGGTGAGATGTTTTTTTGTTTTTGTTTTGATTTGTGAAGACGAGGGCGTGGTGGGAGTTGTTGTGGTTTGTTAATTGTTGTTCTTGTGTGTGTGTAGGTGGGTGGGTGAGTGAGTGAGTGGGAGAAATTTGTCGCCAAACATATGAGTGGGAATGTTGTTTGTTGTTGTTGTTGTTGTGGTGTGTGTGTGTGTGTGTGTTTGAAATTTGTAGCCATACATACGAGTAGGAACATTCATCTTTATTGATTCATCCATCCTTGCTTCAGTCCATCCATCACTCACTCACTCACTCACACACACACACACACACACACACACACACACACACACACACACACACACACACACACACACACACACACACACACACACACACACACACACACACACACACACACACACTCACTCACTCACTCACTCACTCACTCACTCACTCACTCACTCACTCACTCACTCACTCACTCACTCACTCACTCACTCACTCACTCAATCCCCTCTTCCTTCCTTCCTTCCCCTTCTGCTCTAGACTTTGGTTTGTGAACACGAGATCCGAAACATTCACTGTGCCTGCCAGGACGCCGACGACCTCTCCCACTTCGCCTACATCACCAAGGACCTCCAGACCAAAGGACACTACTGCCATGTCTTCAGAGTCCAATCAAGGGTCAGTAGTTTGTTTGTTTGTTTGTTTGTTTGTTTGTTTGTTTGTTTGTTTGTTTGTTTGTTTGTTGAGGGGGCCCTGACGAGACTATGAAGCTTTTTGTTGCTGTGGTTTAGTGTGTTGTATGTGTGAATGCGTTGATGGTGGTTCATGTGTGTGTGTGTGTGTGTGTGTGGCAAAGGTGGTGGGTGGTGTAGGCTTTGTGTAGTGGTAATTGATGTGGAGTGTATGTGTGTGTGTGGGGGGGGGGGAGAGGGGGTCGATGGTAACAAATGTGAAGTGGTGAATAGTGTTGTGTATGTCTGGGGTGTGGGGCTGGGGGAGGGGGGGAATAAATTGACGTGCAGGGGTGGATAGTAATGTGAGTTAAACTAAACGATATACAGTGAATAAAATAACAGCAAACCTATCTCAAAACAATAATAAATAACATCACATATTTCTTTCCCTTACAAACACAACAACAATAACAATAAAAACACACACACCTTTCCTTCCCTTCCCTCCCCATCCATTGCCCCTTCTTCCAAACAAACACAACAACAACAACAACAACACTCCCAAAAATCAACAACAAACCCAACACAGGACCTTGCGACCGAAATCATTCTAACCCTGGGCGAGGCATTTGAGGTGGCGTACCAATTGGCTCTGAGGGAACAACCATACACTACTACCAACACCACCACCTCCTCTAACCAATCCGACGAACAGAAACTGGCATACGGAGGGCACACCAGGTCTAAGTCTGAGCATCTGAGGGGTACTCGCTCCCTCTCCAACGGCTCGGCTCATACCAGGTCAGTATGTGTGTGTGTAGTAATATGGTATGGCAGCCATAAATTAGGCTCGGGTGTTAAAAATAGTGTACTGGAATATTAAATTGATACAACGATTCGTTTAGGAGATATTTGCGAAAAACAGCGTCTGTCCGGCGCTGAAACGAATAGTAGTTAATACAGTATGATATATATTCGATTGATATGCTCACTTCAATTTGATACTAATAATTTACAATGAGATCACTGTTAACATTAGCGACACTATACTGTACTGTAGAGAAATCCATTGTATATACAGTATAGTCAGTTCAGCCCATGACCCATTCTCAGAAAAACTGTTAAGGTTATTTTAGCCAATGACCTAACCTAAAAAATTGTCAAGGTTAGTTTTAGTCCATGACCCATTCTCAGAAAAAATGCCAGGGTTAGTTTAGTCCATGACTTAATCTAAAAAAACAGTCATAGTTAAGTTAGGTTAGTTTAACCCCATGAGTTTCCTTGGTTTGATCTGTACTGAAGAAGGTGGTTGGGGTTGGGGTTGTGTTGTCAGGTCCCACTCGACGGTGCCACAGCAGGTGTCCATAGGAGGCGTGTCGAGCAGCTCAGCCGAGAACCTGCTATCAGACTCCGGCAACGGGTCCGAGAAGGAGTGTGGTGGTGGGTCGAGGCGAGACTCTCTCAGCTCCATCACCCCCGGACACACCACAACTCAGATGAACGGGTCTTAGGGTCAGGTGCTGAAGGAGGAGGAGGAGGAGGAAGAAGAGGAGCAGGAAAAGGAGGAGGAGGAAGAAGAGGAGCAGGAGGAGGAAGAGGAGCAGGAGGAGGAAGAGGTGGTAGTAGAAGTGACTGACTCCACCGTCGACGTTATAGCAGTCCCTCGGTATTTCCTTGACTCATAATACATACAACACACTGTTCATTTGTTTCGTTGACTCATAATACATACAACACACTGTTCATTTATTTCGTTGACTCATAATACATACAACACACTGTTCATTAATTTCGTTGACTCATAATACATAATACAGTACATACAGCAACACTCGTCATTCAATTCACGACGACACAAAATACAACACCAATAATAATAACCTACAGTACAACACTTGGTCATTAAATTCCCTTGTTCATTCTTACCCTGACATACACACATATATACAAACAACACTTGTCATTGAATTAACACAGGTTCAGCAGATCACTATTATGGACTGTATTATGTATGTATAGTAATGAAGAACAAACATAACCCTAACAAGAACAAGAACAACAAGAATAAGAACAAGAAGAACAAAATGAAAGAAAAAGCTAACGTTTGGTGGTGTTCAGTAAATCCCTATTATGGACTCTATTATGTATATGAATGAAGAACAAACAAGAACAAGAAGAACAAAATGAAAAGGATAATAACATTTGGTGGTGTTGATTCACTGAGGGACTGATGATAAAGAACAACAAACAAACAAACAAACAAACAAAATGAGGCCGTGGATACAAACAACTATAAGTGTTTATTCGTGTTTACATCAATGGTTTAATTTACTGTTGTACCTTATTGGAATCGTCCCCATGCACCACCATCAACACCATCATCACCATCACCATAGGGTTCATATATAGTGACAGCCAAGGCGTGTTGTTGTTGTTGTCGTCGTCACTCTAGCCACTACTATATTTTTTTTATACAGGAATACTTTCAATGTCATGTTTATTTGTTTACCAGTGAATGTGAGAATCAACTTTACATTCAAGGTGGATTTGGATTATACATTTATATACAACAGAATCTTATAACATCCGACACACAACACAACACAACACAACACAACACACACATTTATATACAACAGAATCTTATAACATCCTACACACAACACACACAAATTGAAATTCCAGCTATTTACTACAATCTACTATAGCACTCATAGCCTTACAAACTAGATGTGAAAAGTAAACAACAATAACAACAACAACAACTTCATATTCATACCAGAAACAACAACAACAACTTGAAGGTCTAAATGTGAAGGCTGGGAAGGGGGAGGGAGAGGGAGGAATAGGTTGAAGGGGGAGGGGGATGGGGAGGGATTAGGTTGGAGGGGGAGGGGGAGGGGAGGGATTAGGTTTGAGGTGTATGGAAGTTTATTTAGACGATTTACCAATGAACATTATATATACAGTATATATTTTTGTTTTCACTATTTCCTCCTCCTCCTCCTCCTCCTCCTCCTCCTCCTCCTCCTCCTCCTCCTCCTCCTCCTCCTCCTCCTCCTCCTCCTCCTCCTCCTCCTCCTCCTCCTCCTCCTCCTCCTCCTCCTCCTCCTCCTCCTCCTCCTCCTCCTCCTCCTCCTCCTCCTCCTCCTCCTCCTCCTCCTCCTCCTCCTCCTCCTCCTCCTCCTCCTCCTCCTCCTCCTCCTCCTCCTCCTCCTCCTCCTCCTCCTCCTCCTCCTCCTCCTCCTCCTCCTCCTCATTTGGCTGGCCCCGTGGATATCTTAGGAGTGATGATACAAACAACCAGTAAGCCTCCAGCAAATGTATGTCGACATCATCACTCACCATCACCACCATCATCATCAACACCATCAATGTCATCACCTTCATCATCATCATCATTATTATTGTGGTGGTGTTTGCATGGAGGGACGAACGAACCTTTTTCTGTATTTTTGGGACTGGATTTTGTTTTATTTTTTATTTTTTTTCCAAACCTTCATATGACATTCTATCTATCTATCTCATTGAGCAGACATTCCTCTTATCATTTATTATATATAGTAATAATTATGTAAGTGTTGGTTTGGGAAGCACTCGGCTCCAACAACAACCAACAACAACAACATTTCCCCCCCCCCCCAAGTCAAAGTGAGTTTAATTAGTATACTGCTGAGTGCTAAATAATAATTATATATATATTGAAAAAGGTGAACAAGAAGATAGTATTATTAATATTATTATTATATATTTTTTTTTGGTGTGTGTGTGTGTGTGACTTGAAAACGAAATAGTGTCTCGACCACCTCATGATAATTGGGTTTGTCTGTGTGGATGAAAAACTTTGTACAGTACAGTAATCAGTACAGTAATCTGATCAATGTGTGCCAGTAACTCCACTAGTGCTACAACAACAACATTATAACTATTATTATATTATACAGTATACTGCTGCTCTGTTGATGTTTTGTCAGTAAGTGTTGAACATAAAAAACTCAAAACAGTGTATGTATCTGTTGAACATTTTCTCAGAACAGTGTATGTATCTGTTGAACATAAACAGTGTATGTATCTGTTGAACATTAAAACTCCAAACAGTGTATGTATCTGTTGAACATTAAAACTCCAAACAGTGTATGTATCTGTTGAACATAAACAGTGTATGTATCCGTTGAACATACAGTAAACTCAAAAAGTGTATGTACTGTATCTGGATTGGGATGTTTGTCTGCTTTCATCATAATGTGAATACTGTATATTTCATGTGTCATGTGTAACCGAAGGAAAATTATTATATATATATATATTATACGGTACTGTACGTGAGAAAATGAAAGACTACTGAATAGGACTGTGAATATATAAGTGTTTTGGAATTGTTATCGTCTATAGAAAGAAGAAATATATTGTGTGTATTCCTAGTACAGTATGTATGTATATAATGCAGTTGTAGTGGGATCAAGATTTTTTTTTTTTCATACACACAAAACTACCAACATTTCGGATGAAGGAAGAAGTTTTTTTCGGTGAGTTTGTGGACTTCTCATTGATTATTAACCTTTGAAAATTATCCACAGGTTCGATTTATAAAGGTACTGTAGGTGGGAGGAACACTCGTCTTGTTTCTCCAGTACAGTACTTTTTTTTTTAGTTTGGTTTGACTAGGAATACAACCCAATATATATAAGTGAAGCAGAAAAAAAATAGTGTTGCTGGTAGCTAAGCAAGTATATAAATAAGTATTGGAGTGAATATTGTGGCCTGGGTAAGATTGATATGATAACTGGCTAGAATAATCACAAAGTATTAACAAAAAAGTATCGACGTTGGTGGATGTGTTAAGTGTAAAAGAAAAATAAATAATGTTGTGTGGAAACTGACGAAATGATGAGTCTTATGTGGAATTATATTTTGGTGGTGGTGATTAATGTTGAGATTTTTACAAGGAACTTCACGTCTGGTGGTTAGGATTACACAAAGAACGTAATGATTTTTTTTTTTTTTTTTTTTTTTTTTTTTTTTTTTTTTTTTTTTTTAAGCAGTAAACTGAACGGTGCAAATGATGAGAAAATGAATGTGTTGTAGAGATTAGATTTAGGCCTAGGCATAATACGTGGGAAAGATGATTGTGTGTGTTTAGCAAAGGCAGGTAGAAAGAAAGATAGATAGATAGATAGGTAGGAAGGTAGATAGCCAACCAGCCAGCCAGCCAGCCATTTAGACACTGTAAAACAACACATAAATCACTTACACAACACACCAATTATTCTTTTACAGTTTCCAGCATATGAACAGAATACACACACACACACACACACACACACACACACACACACACACACACACACACACACACACACACACTATTATTAGCAGCACAGTAGTTGCTTGAAGCAGTGTTACCAACAACTACACAACCTACAACAACTACAACAACAACATCATTGGGACACCTGCCTGACTGACGGACTGGATAGATGGATGGATGGATGGACAAGTAAGTGTGTGTGTGTGTGTGTTCTCGGGGGATGGAAGGATGGGTGTGTGTGTGTGTTTTTTTCGGGGGATGGAAGGACGTGTGTGTGTGTGTGTGTGTGTGTGTGTGTTCTCGGGGGATGGAAGGACGTGTGTGTGTGTGTGTATTCTAGGGTACATTTTCTGGCATCTGTATTAACGGGGTCAGGCCTGCATGCACAAGTATAGGTGTTTATACTAAAGTGAATGTGTATTGCTGAGCAGGCAATGTAAACAAACATACAAACATACAGGATGGGGGGGGGGGAAGGCGACCACAACCACCACCACTGCACCACCTCAAACATACATACATACATACATGGACCTACCTTTTGGCTGGCCTTCGTAAGTTGTCTTTCACCGAGTGTCAAATATTTATAACAGTTTGTTGTTGTTATTGTTGTTGTTGAGTGGAGGAGTGACAACAACAACACCTGTATGGTCTGTGTTGTGTTGGCAGGCCACAATACTTCACATTCATTATAATATACATACATACATATATATACATACATACATACAAGTCAGCTTATGCCCTGAAGAATAATTTTGCTCATCTTTTTTTTTTTTTTTTTTTTTTTTTTCCCAAGTAAGGTATGTATGAAGTTTGTTACTTTTTTATATGAATATATATATATATATATATATATATATATAATACAGTAACAGTATGTTGAGATCTTTGTAGGGACGATTTTTTTAAAGATGTATTATTATTTTTGTGACCATTAGGAGAGACATACATACATCCTGGCAAAAAGAGTAAAAATGGCTGGTATTGTTTGTTTGTTTGTTTGTTTTAATTAAGGACAACAGTATTACAAAAAAAAAAACTTCTAGTGCATGCAATTCAACATTTCTCTTATTAATCATTAGCTTGGAGGATTCCCATTCACTCTTGGATAATCTACTCTATATTCATTTTCATTTTGTTTTCACTCAGGTTCCACTGCTATTACTGTTATAATATGTGTTGGACTGGTTAGTACTAGTGGTTTGAGCTCTGTGTGTGTGTATTAGGTCATGTGTGTGTGTGTGTGTACTAGGCCTTGAGTGTGTGTGTGTGTACTAGGTCATGTGTGTGTGTGTGTGTACTAGGTCATGAGTGTGTGTGTGTACTAGGTCATGAGTGTGTGTGTGTGTGTGTACTAGGTCGTGTGTGTGTGTGTGTACTAGGTCATGAGTGTGTGTGTGTGTGTGTGTGTGTGCTAGGTCATGTTATTAGATGGAAAGGTTCTGTGAGTCACTTTAAAGGGGAGATTATATTTTTAATGTTTTTTATGGTGAATTGAAGGTTCTATGATTCCTCCAAACTATACCACGAAACAGAAGATCCACCCCACTCCCTCCTAGTATTATTGAGGGCGTATTGTTTCCTAGCATAGTTAGGAGGAATCAGTAACTTACCAATTCACCAACAACAACAACAACAACAGAATCTCCCCCAAAGAAACAATTTATGGAAGGTGGAATTTAAAAGTACAAGAGGAAGTACAGTATTGAGTTTTCCCTTCATGGTGGTGGTGGTGGGTTGGTGGATTTTTGGATATTGAGCAATGCCTGACGGATAAACAGACAGACAGACAGACAGACATTTCTAGTCAGATGCAGAAATGGTGCTCAATGTGTGTAAAGAGGAATTAAGTTGGTCATAGATACAGTAGATAGATATACAGTAGATAGATATACAGTACAGTATACTTTTGTTACATTTGTGCTCCTTTTTTCCTCCTCCAAAGTATACATATACTGTACTGTATTTATTTTGTCAGGAAACAGGACCAAGATAAACACAAATAATGTTGGATTGTTATGGAGGAATCAGTTGTTCCAGTTTTGCCGACAACACTTAATTAAGGACCCTGTGATGTAGTCAGAAGATTGTGGAGTTATACGAGTCCTTCAAATATTGCCACGAAACACCACCTATATGGATGGAGCTTGTTTCATGGAGTGGTTAGGAGGAATCAGAAGACTCCAGTTTTCATACACGATCACAGGGTCCTTAACTACACTCCCTTAAACTGCTATACAGTATATATATATAGATCTTAAATTATGTGAGGATGAAGGAATAACTCCACTGTATTATTTTATATCTTCCGTTCTGATATTAAAGGTGATTTTTACTGTTGAAGGCTGTGGTGTATAAAGGAAAATACAGTACCTCCTCTTGTCTTAAGGGACCCTGTGATGTTGTCAGAAAATTGGAGGTAAACGAGTCCTTCAAAATTTGCCACGAAACACCACCTACAGTATATATATAATTGAAGGGAGCTTGTTTCGTGGTATGGCCAGATGGAATCAGAAGCCTCCCAATTCTCATACACGATCACAAGGTCCTTATGAATGTTACCAGCAGATATCTGTTTGGACCACGCGTTAGTCATCTTCTCTAAGTAGTAGCCACATTAATTAAATGTAAAAGGCAGTATCAATTGTAAAAGAACAAGTTTATCTTCTCATTGTGATCCTAGGTTAATGGGCCATATGCTAGAAGAGTCCTGGACCTATAGGCTATGACAGTGACTAAAGATGTGACTCCTCATAGTGTCGGAGTCATTGTTATTCATTGTCATGACTCACAGCTTATCTTCTCATATATGGCCCTGTATACAGTAAAAACCATTAATGTAGTGATGTAAGTGATAGTAGCATAACTAAAGGTGGTGAGGTGCCTGGGGGAGAACCAGGTGGAACACACCCACTCATTGTACAGCGGCTGCCAATCTGTGTGTGTGTGTGTGAAACTTGATGAACCAAAATATTGCATTGAGCCTTCTTACTCGGTGCTTCGCTGAGCACAAAATATTGTACATTTGTAATTCTAGGTTGTTTGCACAGCTAGTTCCGATAAGTGTTTGGTCATCCTGTTCAGATGTGTGTCACGAGAAATAGTCGTCTCTCTCTTCTGACAATATGACGTACAGCCCTGGGTGATAGTGGTGGACGAGGCTCCATGGAGTGTTGCAGACAAACTCAACAGCTTCAACACAGTTCCAACAAGTGAATTTTCCAAAAATATTCTCAACGTTGAGAGGTTTAGAAAACTCACTTTTACAAACCGTGCACAGTTGCTCTGCATCACTCCTTGGACCTTAGTCCACCACTATCACCCAGGGCTGTACATACGTGATCTATTATTCCATTTTATCTTCATTATCTCGTACATCTTCACGTTACTGGGAAATTTAATCATTGAGATATCTGTACAGTCATTTACTTCAACAAAAATGGTTTTCTTGCACAAATCCAATCCATGAGGCATGAAGAATTATTGACACCTGCTTACCCCGCCCCAACATAACTTGCATGCCCCCCCCCCAACACCCAACCAACCCCCAACCAGAGCACCACCGACTTACCCTCCTATATAGTTCTGTTGTTAGTTAGCCTCTCTGTCATTCCCTCACCCACCAGACCATCAATTCTATTTGTAGTGCTTTGAGAGTATATACTGTATATTATATATGAATATAATTATAAAAATATATATAATACAAACCCCCCATCCCCAAGACTATACTATATACCACTGTACTACTAATACTACTATAAATTACTACTACTACTACTACTATACAAGTTGAGTGTGGATCCAGTTTCTACATTTACGAGGATCGACTCTAGAAAGGGGGTCATTATTATATACTAGTCAGTCGTACAGTAAATACTACAGTTGCCACCCCTCCACCCCACCCTGTTGCTGAAGTGGTGGTGGTGGTGGTTGATGGCAGTGTTGGGGAGTCAGTTCAGTCAGTTCAGTCAGTCAGTCAGTCAGTAGCTAGACACGATACTGTAGCTAAAAAGTTTAAAATTCAGTACAGTCAACCCTTGTTATAAAATAGATATACAACAGTACTGGGGTTTTTAATAGCTGTGAAATGTATAGGTTTGAGATTCAGTACAGAAAACCCTTGTTATAAATATTTAGTACCGGGGTTATGTATGGGTGTGAAATGCGTAGGTATGAAATGCAGTACAGTAAACATTTGTTATAAATATACAGTACTGAGGTTTTAATTGGTTTGAAATTCAGTAGTGTAAACCCTTGTTATAGATATTCAGTACTTGGGTTTTTTTTTAATAGGTGTGAAATGTCACCTACACGATTTTACGATGAAGTCTTAGTAAACCTGAAGGAAAAACTGGACGATGAGGGATTGAGGTATAAAAGTATATTAATTAAGTGTAAGTGTAAAGTAAATAAAGGCAAGTTAGGCCACCCTGTGTATATATAACGAGGAAGGATATAATAATAATAATATAATGTATGTACAGTATATAATTATAGTCTGCATGATCAACCACAATGTGTGTGTTACAGTATAATAATAATTATTTGATGTGAAAACAAGCCATCATGTATGTATGTATGTATGTATTGTGGTGAGGGTTTTCTGGACTAGATTTTGAGCATTTGTAAAACGTCATAGTGAATCTAGTGAGGTTAATTATTATATATATACTGTACAGTCGCGGCCCAAATAGTCCTTGATTAAAAAAAAATGTTTCTACTTGACCTGGCTTACTGTACAGCCTGGTGAAGCAAGGACTATGTGGCGTGACTGTACCTTCCATGTTTGATAAGTGTTTTGTACACCAGACCATCTTGAAGAGTTTTTTACTGCATCATAATATTATTCCAAGGTAGTGAGTGAGTGAGTGAATTTTTCCCGCCTGACCTGTACTGCTAGCTTGATACAACTGTGCAATTATTTCCTTATATAAGATAATAGTAATAATATACTATTGATTGCTCTTAATTAACTTGCCCCAAAGCTATTTTATGATAATTAAATCCTAAGATATAATAGTCAGACAATTTTTGAAGATTAATAATAATACAATTAAATTCCAGGCTTCAGTGCTATTGTGAACAAATTTTACATTATTGAATAAATGACAGATTTATAATTCCATTGTATATGAATGGTTCCATGATCCAGTTTTACTCCCATGTGTTCTGAGGGTATGTGCTAGTCATGGAGAGTATGTTCCTGTGTGTGTGTGTGTGTGTGTGTGTCCTTCTCTTATTATTGAAGGCCATTACTCTCTCTCTCTCTCTGTGTGTGTGTGTCCTTCTCTTATTATTGAAGGCCATTACTCTCTCTCTCTCTGTGTGTGTGTGTGTGTGTGTGTCATTCTTTATGTTCTAAGGTAACTGACTGGACATATATTATAATAATTAATTAGAAGAGAGGTCAGTCATCTTACACTGACCTCACTCACTTATTACTCATAGATATTATATTATATTATTGTTATGTACCATCATCATCATCATCATCATTTTATTTTTCTCCTTTCTCAATATTTTTTTTCTCTCTCTCTATCTATCTATCTATCTCTATCTATCTATCTCTCTGTCTCTATCTATCTATCTCTCTGTCTCTATCTATCTATCTCTCTGTCTCTATCTATCTATCTTTCTGTCTCTATCTATCTATCTTTCTGTCTCTATCTATCTATCTTTCTGTCTCTCTCTTTTTTTTTTACTGCAAGTGTGTTGAATTACTCACGCCTAAAGATGGTATTTGCAACGTTGCAGGAGAGGATTATCACCAATGCACAAAAAAAATGTCGTATACAATACTTGTTGCAGTTAGATATTGTATTGTTGTTTTTTCTTTTTCTTTATGTCTGAGTTATTTTCGTTTTTTCTTTTTCTTCAGTTACTATTATATTTTCTTTTCTCTATCTGGAGTTTATTATTGTTTTTCTTTATATTTTCAGTAATTAATTTTTGTTTCTGCAGTTATTACTATTTTTTTTTTATGTTTGTAGTTACAATTTTATTTTATTTATGTCTGCAGTTATTATTATTGTTTTATTTTTCGTTATGTCTGAAATTATTATTGTTTTTTTCCTCTGTCTGCAGTTATCTTTTTTTCTCTTTCTCTCTTTCTATCTATCTGAAACTTATACCAACACCCTTACTTACCTACTTACCTACATACTTACTTACCTAGTTACCTACATACTTACTTACATCCTTACCTAGGCTTGTCACACAGGATTCAAACATCATTCACAATAGATAACAATGACCAAGATAGATTACTCAAAACTACAATACATAAAAAAAAAATGGATTGGTTTAGATTAGAATGAAGCACAAATAAAAACAGATTAATGACCAAAGCACAAAAAAACAAAAATAATATTATGAGGTACACATTAGCAAAACCCTAATTATTATTTTAGAGTCTTGGGGCAGTTGTTACCTCATTTTTATTCCATTATACAATATACATAATTTTACTGTACCTTGAGCCCGAATCAGTCACCACTATCTTGTCAAAACAGTAGTATAATTATATGATTATGATTATGACATTTTGCACTTACAGTATATCCTTTCAACACAGGCTCAGAAAATTACCTGTACTTATATATATACAGTAGTAGGCACTGTATTAAATTCAACACATACAGTATAGTAAATCACGTAGCCTGTATGGTATTGAATAACAGAAGTCTGGAAAAATATACCGTGATCTTCAATGAGTGACTAAATGTGTCAAATAAAGTGCTGGCTACAAGTCTAAATTTATTCACCATACAGTATAATAATCGAGGGTTGTACCGTATATTATAATTCAATACCCCATCATTATCTATGTGCTGTTTACTTGCATGAAAGGTATTTGTGTATATTATTATTATTATTATTATTATTATTATTATTATTATTATTATGTATGACTATGTCCTCCCTACCTTCCAGATCTTGCATGCTAAGTTTGGTACAGCAGTTGGAAATGTATTAAGTTATCTTTTATTCTTCAGTTACCATACATTTTTTTTAATTCTTCATCATGATGTCACTGACCCTAAATGTTATTATTACTATATTTTTTGTTTATTTCCATTTTAGCCAAGTTAAATTGTATACACATTATGTTATTATTACTATATTTTTTGTTTATTTCCATTTTAGCCAAGTTAAATTGTATACACATTATGTTATTATTACTATATTTTTTGTTTATTTCCATTTTAGCCAAGTTAAATTGTATACACATTATTTTGTATAAGGTTGTGAAATATAGCTATATATAATTATACATGTACAGACAACAACAGCCTAGAGTGTCACCAGCAATATTTATTCTTGTGCCATGACACCACCCACCTCATCAAATCACTCCTCTTCTCGACCTCAGCTTGTCATTCCACACCACTCACTGTAAGGGACTCAGAAGAGATAATTAATCATAGGCTATTAAAACTATGAGAGGAACCATGAGACAACATTTGCTTTGGAGTAAGAATGGAATCACTTGAGGGGATTATGGTCTACTTTGGGTTCATTGGAGTGCCATGATTCCTCCAAAGTATGCCAGGAAACAGGCCCAAAAGAGCAAAAATAATAATGTACTGTTGCTTAGATTGGTTTGGAGAATTCAGTTGCCCCAGATTGACCAACACACAACTTCCCCCTCACTCACACCTACACACATAAATCATTTTAAATTAAAGATATTTCTCCTCTGTTTATTTTCCTCACTGGTGGTGTTTATTATGTATGTATGTATGTACTGTACAGTTTCTCTCCTTATAATTATATATTTAGTGACCAATTAGTTTTACTCTTACTCTTCATAATTATTACACTGCAGCAACATGTATGTATGTATTATTATTATTATTTTTTTTTTTTTTTTTTTTTTTTTTTTTTTGTCAATTTACCCTGTGTCAGTTTATCAATCTCAAAATATTTCCAACTCTCACATGAATTCTGTTCACTCTGTATATTCTGTATTATATTATGGTCATTCTGTATTTCCTGTATTATGGTTATTCTGTATTTCGATATTATGGTCATCATTCTGTATTTTCTGTACAATATTATGGTTATTCTGTATTTATTCTATTACGGTCATTCTGTATTTCCTGTATTATGGTTATTCTGTATTTATTCTATTACGGTCATTCTGTATTTCCTGTATTATGGTTATTCTGTATTTCGATATTATGGTTATTGTTTGTTTCCTGTATAAACTCTTCTTCAGCATCACACACACTACAGTATATCCTACTTAAGTAACCACATACTGTACTTTACTCCATGTGCTCAGATGATTTATTTACATGTTCATATGAGAGAGAGTCCCTGGGTGGGTACAGTTTTAGCGGCTGGAGACCCACTGACCTCAACCTTTGTGTGTGTGTGTGTGTGTGTGTGCGTGTTACTTTCATATTCCAAAATGCCATAATCTTTTTCTTAATATTTTTTTTTTTCCTTTCTCTCTTTTTTTGTTTTTTTTGTCTTCCAGCTGGCTTTTAATACACCTTTTCTTCATCTCCCCCCTTCCCTTTCCCCTTCCCCCTCCCCCCCTTCCTCTCCCCCTCCCCCCTTCCTCTCCCCCTCCCCCCCCCTCCCCTCACCATGATGTGCAAGGATCGTGTTTAAAAGTACTTGTCTTTCTGTATACAGTATGATAATATAGTCATTTCCATTTACTGGAGGAATTTGAAATTATATTCTTGTAATTTCTGCTTTCTAACTGTGAGGACACTTGGTGTATTGGATGTATGTATGTATGTATAAACTCTGATGAACTACCAAGTGTGCAGTATTGTAGATTAGACTGAGAATCTCAAAGCTTTGTCATAATGTCCATATTCCAACTTTTCACTGACCCATAAAGAGCCTTCGTTTTTTTTATATACATATATATACAGTATATATATATATATGTTTAGAGAGCAAAGGCGAGGCAAATTCAACCGTTTGTGTACTTGTTCTAAGGGTCACTTTCTGGTCAGATGTGAGTTCTGTATTCTGACGTTAAAAAATAAAACAAAAAACAAACAAAAAAAATCATAAAAATTTTAGTCTGTGAGTTGTAAAGGAAAGGGAAGGAAGGTGTATGGATTGTATGACGTGAAGCAGCAACTGTTGTCTGACCACCAAGTCACGCCTCACAGTAACTCCATATTGTACATGAGTTTGTGTTATGTGAAATGGACACGAGAGTTCAAATGTTATAATGAACACATTAAATATCTAATGAAGGTAATAAGTGTCATTTGATTAACCCTTCATTAGCACTAAAAGAAAAGTAGGGGATAAAATGTTCTCTGAATAATTATATAATTCAGTGATGTCGAGAAATACTACTACAGTGTACAGTCGCAATCCTAAATAATTATGTATCCAGGCTTGCTTCGAATATCCTGACCGAGTATTAATTAAGCGAGCTCAAGCAAATATGAAACAGGATAAGCGGCGTTGTAATTGGTTCACTATATAGTGTGTCAAAATGATTCGAAACTTCAACAAGACCTGGACACAAATTTTGGATTGCGAGTGTATAAAAAGTTTTCCCTGGGACAAGAGGAGAAAACAGAAAAAAAAAAAAAAAAACTACCGAGGAGAACTGGAAAATCATGTAGGACGAGGGAATAGAAGATAAGAGAAGTGGGACAATAAACACGAAGGAAGTGGAAGGAAAAGGAGGGACAGCTGAAGGATTGGAAGTGTGTGACTGGGGCCGAAGGAGCGCTCAAACCCTTAAAATAACATGTATAGATTGTTATCCCGGGGTTGCCAGGTAAGTATAGACTATAATTATGCACATTATGTTGTTGATGTAGTTATCTGACTAAGGGCCGTATTCAAGAATATTCATGGTGTATACGATGGCGTAGTACCGATACGATGACTCCATAGACAAACAACAGGGCCATCGTACCGCTACCACGCGATTATATTCATGTAATTGTATAAAGTAAATTATGTTTTTATAATTGTCGCTATTATAATACATAATATTAACCAACACATCTTAAATATAAAGTAAAGTCAAATTATTATTGTACCAGTTTTATTATCAATGTTATCGACAATTAATATAATCCATTTTAAGGCGAGAGTACAGTGTTGGTAAATCTGGAGCAACCGATT
The DNA here is from genome assembly GCA_034508575.1 of Petrolisthes manimaculis. Taxonomy (NCBI): domain Eukaryota; kingdom Metazoa; phylum Arthropoda; class Malacostraca; order Decapoda; family Porcellanidae; genus Petrolisthes; species Petrolisthes manimaculis. The sequence goes on along the minus strand of JAWZYT010006866.1, from coordinate 26,751 downwards.
CCTCCAAACTATTACATGCAACAGACAACCATCATTTTTCTTAATCTGGTCTTGTTTCCTGGTATACATTGGAGGAATCAAGTTTCTCTAATGTACCAAAAATATACTCTCCCCTTAATTAACTAGTTCTTTGTTATAGTTGTCATGGAAAGAGAATGATGTGGTGTGGAATAGAGTGTGGATTGTGGGGTGGTGACTGGTGAGTGGACATTTGCGGCTTTTGCGCAGACCACCGCGCAGCACATGTGGTCCTGAGGTGACAGACTGGGGTGGGCTGGCAGGTGTACTCAGTGTTGCCAGACATGGGGAATTAAAGGTACAGCCACAATTAAATATACACCGACACTTTCCTTCCATCGTGCAAATTAATCAGTATCAAATCAAAATATAATCATACAACAACAAACGCCTTACTTAGGTCAACTCAACCCCCTCAATTATTATTATTATTATTATTATGAGGTGCTGCAAAATCATACACGTGTTGTTGTTTTTTTACCAAGATATTAACTACGATGGAAGGAAAGTGTTGGTGGATATATGATTGTGGCTGTACCTATGGGGAATTTATTTACATATTGTTCAAGAATAAATGGGAAAATTTGTACCAGACGAAATATCAAGAGGATGGTAAATATGCGACTGTCTTCAAGAGTAAACAGGAAATATTTTAGGTAAAAAGGGAAATTCTGATGTTGAAGATGAGGTAAAAATGGAAATTCTGATGTTAAAGTTAAGGTAAAAAGATAAATAATGTTGAAGTTAAGGTAAAAAGGGAAATTCTAATGTTGAAGTAGAGGTAAATAGGGAAATTCTGACGTCATAATTGAGGTAAAAAGAGAAATTAGGTTGTAGAGAAGTTAAGGAAAAAAAGAGGAAATACTGACGTTGGAGTCGAGGTAAAAAATAAAGAGAAAATTCTGATAGTTGAAGTTGGGGAAAATTTTAATATCATCAAGGAGACCTACAGAGCTGCTACTGGCATCTGGTAACACTGACCTGAGATCCACATACACCACTACTCGGCTTCCTTCCTTCCTGGGATGTGAGGAGGTGGTTGGTATCGCCGCGTACATAATTAATCATTTCTGAGCGATTTAAGGTGATTATTTGGCCAGTTATACTCAAGTTGATTGGGTATGATTGTTTGTGAGTTGGTGATAAATAGGTAGATACGCTGTGTGTGTGTAGGAACTATTAATTAATGGCTACGAGACTTTGACTACGTAACTGCAATACAGGTATGGCTTATTCTTTCATCTTTTTGTAGTAGTAGTTTTTTTTTTTATTTTGCTTTTTATGGCTTTTATATTGTGTGTATTTTGTGTTTGTGGGGTGGGGGTGTTGAAAAAAGTGGTATGGGTGGGGGTGTTGAAATTGTGATAGGGGTGAGGTGGGGGGTTGAAAAGTGTGGTAGGGGTGTGTGTGGGGTGGGGGTGTTGACAAGTGTGGTAGGGGTGTGTCTGGGGTAAGGTGGGGGTATGATGAAAAGTGTAGGGTGGGGTGGGTGGGGTAGGGTGGGGTGGGTGGCCGCCATATTGGACTGACTGAGTGACCTTACAATATTATTTTATTTTACAAACAAATTAATTTCATCTCGCACGTATTATTTATTATATTGCAACACCCTCCTGGCTCGGTAAATGTAAAGTCACAATCCAAATTAGGAATACCGTACCAGGCTTGCTTCGAATAGCCTGCTCGAGTCAGTATTAAGCGAGCTCAAGCAAATATGAAACAGGATAAGCGGCTTTGTAATTGCTTCACGAATATGTCAAAATGATTCGAAACTTCAACAAGACTTGGATACAAAGTTTGGAGTGGGAGTGTACAGCCACAATCAAATATTTATCCATTGACACTTTCCTTCCATCGTAGTAAAAAATATCTTGGTAATAAAGAACAACACGAATGATTTTTTTTGCAGCACCTCATAGTATTACAATAATTGAGTGGGTTGAGTTGACGTAAGGTGTTGTTGTATGATAATATTTTGATAATTATGATACCGATATATTTGCACGATGGAAGGAAAGTGTCGGTGGTTATTTGAGTTTGGCTGTACAGTACATACAGTCAGCAAAAAAAAAAAATATTGGAACCCCCTTTCTTTGCAGATCGACTAAATCACACACAGGCTTTTAAATTATTAATGACCTTGTGATCGTGTAGAAGAACAGCTGGAGGCTTCTGATTCCTTCTGACTAGGCCACGAAACAACACACTCCTTCCCTATAAGTGTGTGTGTGTGTGTGTGTGTGTTTCGTAGCCATATTTGAAGGACTAATAATATACCACCCATTTTCTGACTATCACAGCTAGGGTCCTAGAATGGTTTCACTAGACACACATTTGCTTCCAGAAGAATAAATCGTCTATAACATCATCGAGTATTTAAAACAAGAGAGGAAATGAAGGAACTAGCAAATTATCAAACAAACAAACAAAGTAGGGATTCTCTTTTAATAATCTCTCCCTATCAAACGCTAAATAAAAACGGGTTCACTGGGCACACACACACACACACATACATTTACTTCCAGAAGAATAAATTGTCTGGCATTACCGACTATGAAAAAAGAATGAATTCGGGTACTGGTGGTGGTGTTTTGTTGTCGTTGTCGTCGTCGTTGTTGTTGTTGTCGGTTCAGTGGAAGGGAAGGCCGAAATTCACTCGCTAAAATATTTACATACATGTATTTTGGGTGGACTGGGGCATCGGCTATTGACACTCCGATTTTCACGAGTCTTTAATCAAAGTGCCAATAGACATTTACATACATCCTATAGCCTACGGGGTTGCCATTTTACGAGTAATGCAAAGGGAACCTGCCTCAGTTTTGTTTGTGTGTGTGTGGGGTGGTGGTGGGGGGGGGTATAGGAGGGAGGGTGGAGGGGAGTAGGGGGTTTGTGAGGATAGGAGGGTACAGTAGCCTAGTCTATTCTCTATATATTAAAAGGATAGTATTGTTATTTAGGTGATGATATCTGTGTGAAACTTTTTATTTATACTATTTATATATTTATACTATATATTTATACTATTTCTTACGGACCCTGTGATCGTGTATGAGATTTGGTGGTTTCTTTTGATTCCTCCTAATTAGGCTATGCTACGAAACAAGCTCCTTTAAATTGAAATGTAGGTGGTGTTTCGTGGCAATGTTTGAAGGACTCGCTAACCTCCAATTTTCTGACTTTATCACTTGGTCCCCTAAGTTCAATATTCATTTTTCTTTCTGCCAAGTGTCGTACAATAAAAGTTTTTAATTTACTTAAATAGCACCAATATTGACTGACATCTATCATATTCCACGAAAGTTAGGCTAGATATTTCTGCAAAGTTTGTAAATAAATGTAATGTTAGCAGCAAGGACATCTGGAAAAGGCGAACAAAATTAGTTAAGCGTTTTGAAGGGAAGTATAAAAATGATTAGGCTTCTCCGAGAAAGAATTTTTGTAAGTAGGCTGTTATAATATTAGTTATTAATTAGGGCGTATTAAGGTAGAAATTGGTTAGACTTCACCGAGAATAATTACAGTTTTGTAAATATTAAAATGGTAGTACGCTTGTGGTGATGTATGTAAATGGTTAGGCTGTACCGAGAAATATCGTTTGTAAATATTATAATGTTAGGATGTGGTGAGGTATGGAATTGGTTAGGTTTGATTTGGTTATGCTGTGTTTGTGTATAATTTGTAAATACAGTAAATAGAATGTTTGTAAGGATGTGGTGAGGTGTGAAAAAGGGTTAGGTTTGATGTTTGTGTTAGTAAATAAATATAATGCTAATAATAATAAGGCTTCGTGAGGTATGGAAATGATGATTAGGTTTGGTGTTTGTGTATCGTTTGTTAATAAATATAATGCTAACAAGGCTTCGTGAGGTGTGGAAATAGATAGTTTAGATTATGTTAGATGATTGTGTTTCGTTTTTAAATAAATATAATGTTCGTAATGGAAATGGTTAGGTTTGACTTTGTTAGGTGTTTGTGTATCGTTTGTAAATATAGTAATGCTTTACAAGGCTTCGTAAGGTGTGGAAATAGATAGTTTAGATTATGTTAGATGTTTGTGTTTCATTTGTAAATATTATAAAGCTAGCCAAGGTGTAGTGAAGTGTGGAAATAGTTAGTTTAGATTATGTTAGATGTTTGTGTTTCATTTGTAAATATAATAAAGCTAGCCAAGGTGTAGTGAGATGTGGAAATAAATGGTTAGGCTATACCGAGAAAAGCCACACCTGTACTCTCACGTTCTCTGTAAAAGTGTGGAGTGGAGGGGAGACACAGGTGTTTTTCCATCCCGTGGGGCTATACACAACTATTACCGTAGTATTACCATCATATGTATTTTTTATTATGTATATTATTGTATTGTACAGTATTTATATTTTGTTATTATACTGAAGACATCAATAATAATGTTCTAAAATTTTATAATAATTTATTTTTTTAGGTTCAATGAAAATACCTGTTATCCTGATTTCTTTATATTTTTATAATATATCATACAGTAACCACTACACACATTATGACTGGCGATTGGTTGGCAGGGAAACCAAACAAACAAACAAATAAACATACACACAAACAAACAATAAACAAACAAAACAGTGATCATCATAACTCATGCACTCACTCACATAATAATAATAATAATAATAATTGTTTACAAAATATTGGTCCAAAATTAACATGTGTGGTATTATATAAGTATTTTTGTTTATTAAGGAACCCTGTGATCGTGTATGTATGTATGAATGTATGTATGTATGTATGAAAATAATAATTGGAGGCTTCTGATTCCTCCTGACCATGCCACGAAACAAACAGATAAACAAAAGCTCCTTCCTTCCATATACTGTACAGTGTGTGTGTGTGTATGTGTTTGTGTATGTATGTATGTATGTATTTGTTTGTGTATGCATGTATGTATGTATGTGTTTGTGTATGTATGTATGTATGTATGTGTGTGTGTATATATGTATGTATGTATGTATGTGTTTGTTTCGTGGCCATAATTGAAGGACTCATTTATCTCCAAATTTTCAGACTTCATTACACACACACAGGGTTTTAATGAATACAGTGTTGGGTACATAAATCTGGAGCAACCGATTTCCTCCAAATGATATTATATTATATTCCATGCAACAAACAAGACCTCATTAGAATTATATATACATTGTTGATGGTCGTGTTTCTTGATATACATACATACACACATACATTGGAGGAATCAAGATGCTCCAATGTACAGTTGGCAAAAAAAGGTATATATTGCGACAACTATTGATACAACATTACATATATTAATGTCCATAGTTGTATGTAGGGATATTATAAGTATGTATTACAGAAGGATATGTACAGTACTGTATATTTCCTTCTGTATATACATGCTTATAGTCCCTACAAATAGTTGTGGATATTACTAGGGTTAAAGTTTTATCAAGATTTGTCGCAATACCTTTTTTGGCAACTGTACAAATATGGAATAATTACTGTACCTAAAATGAAAAAAAATTAGTGTTGGTAAATCTGGAGTAACTGAATTCTCCAAACGTTTCCAAGCAACAACAGAACACCATTATTTCGCTTCATCTGGTCCTGTCTAAGCAAGCAAGCAAGCGAGTACAGTATGGGTGGGTGGTAAATATGGGGTAACTGCTTCCTCCAAACTATTCCAAGCAACAACAGAACACCATTATTTTTTTTTTGTTATGTTCATCTGGTCCTGTTTTTGTTGTTGTTTGTTTCCTGGCATAGTATGGAGGAATCAAGGCACTCCAATGTACCAAAAAGTGTTATAATCTTAATTTCTTTAGTTTTATAAGCTAAATTTATTGGGTTGTTCTTTTCACTTCGTCTTATTACCTGGATTACTGGTATTTATTGATTTGGGTATTACTGGGTTTACTGGTATTGATTTGGGTATTACCTGGATTACTGGTATTGATTTGAGTATTACCTGGATTACTGGTATTGATTTGGGTATTACGGTACTGGGGTAAAATTGGGTTTACTGGTATTTATTGATTTGTTGTTACCGTGGTATTTATTAACGATCCATAATATTATACCACAACACCACACCACACAACATTCTTTCACTAATTTACAACCTCATTTCACACCTCATACATCATATCATGCCTCATTCCTCATATCATACAACATCACCACATTCTTCTCTGATATACAACTCTCATAATCATACAACAACACAACAGTCTTCTCTTATTAGCGACCCTCATTTCTCACATCATACCTCATATTATACCTCATTCCTCACATCATACCTCATTCCTCATATTATAACTCATTCCTCACATCATACCTCATTCCTCATATTATAGCTCATTCCTCATATTATAGCTCATTCCTCATATTATAACTCATTCCTCACATCATACCTCATTCCTCATATTATAGCTCATTCCTCATATTATACCTCATTCCTCATATTATAGCTCATTCCTCATATTATTCCTCATTCCTCACATCTTACCTCATTCTTCACATACCACAACACAACATACTGTACATTGTTGACGTATAAGCGACCTTCATTTCACACCACCCCACACAACTTCCCATCTTTGTAACATTATCGCAGGAATTATGATCGTATACGAGTTATTATTCTATACGAGTTTGTCATTCTATACACGTTTTTATTCTATATACATATGAGTTGTAACCCGACCCTACCCGAGCCAAACAGCCGACCCAACCCGACCCAAACAGCCGAGTCGAGCGGGCCGCGAATATGTCACGTTAAAACTTGAAACAAAAATAATTCTGAAATGTTGGCAAAGTATGTTAGTGCGGTGTTGTTTTATGTAATTGAAAACATTTTTGTGGTGTGTAAAACGCGTTGTTATAGTGGAGGTTAAAGAGCTTCAGTGGCCAGGCATGGAAAATAATAGGTGGGAGTAGAGGGGGGGTGTTGTGATACAGTATATAAGGGGGGGAGTAGTGGGGGTAGGAGTAGGAGTAGGGTGTTGTTGTGATATAAGGGGGGGAGTGGTGGTGGTGGGGGTGTTGTAATATAAGGTGGGAGAGGGAAGAAGGGGGAGAGGGAAGAGAGGGGGGAGGGGGGAGGAAGAGAGGGGGGAGAGGGAAGAAGGGGAGGAGGAAGAGGGGGGGGAGAGGGAAGAGGGGGGAGGAGGAAGAGAGGGGGGAGAGGGAGCGACGTGCCCTTTTAACCAACCAACCAACCAGCCACCAACCACCAGTAATAATAGTTGTAGTATGGAGTTGATGTGAATGGTTTATGGTGCAGTAATGTCAACTGTGGCACCATAATACTCTCTCAACTTGTCCACGTTATTAACAAGGCCTCGGTGCCACATCACAATAACACACACACACACACACACTCACACACACACACACACACACACACACACACACACACACATTATGTATCATCATCATCCTTCACCATGGAATTTATGAAACTGTGTGTGTGTGTGTCCTCTCTGTCTGTCTGTCTCTTTGTGTCTCTCTCTCTGTCTGTCTGTCTCTTTGTGTCTCTCTCTCTCTATTTGTCTCCTATCTCTCTCTCTTTGTCTCCTCTCTCTCTATATTTGTCTCATCTCTTTCTCTCTTTGTCTCCTCTCTCTCTCTATTTGTCTCCTCTCTCTCTCTATTTGTCTCCTCTCTCTCTATCTTTGTCTCCTCTCTCTGTGTGTGTATTTATCTATTCTTATGAAGTCTTCTCACGTCACAGTAAGACACACTACCTAATTCTTCACGATGGAATTTATAAAGCGATCCATCTCCTATGTTTTATTATTATTTGTGGGTGAGGGAGGGAAGGAAGGGTGGTGGGTAGGTGAGGGAGGGGGATGGGTGGTGTGTGTGTGTGTGTGAGGGAGTTGGGGGAGGGGGTTGGGGGTTGGGTGAGCTAGGGAAGGAAGGGTGGTGGGTAAGTGAGGGAGGGAGTTGAGGGGGAAGGGGATTGGTTAGTGAGTGGGGAAGGAAGGGTGGTGGGTAGTTGGGGGAGGGGGTTGGGTGGTGGGTGAGTGAGGGAGGGAGTTGGGGGGGAAGGGGATTGGTTAGTGAGTGGGGAAGGAAGGGAGAGAGGGAGTTTTCGAAGGGGTTGGTTGGTTGGTTGGTGAGGGAGGGAGGGTGGGTGGGTAAGCGAAGGAGGGAGGGAGGGAGGGAGAGGGGTGACGGGTGGATGAGTTAGGGGAAGGTGGTGGGTGGGGGAAAGAGGGGGAGTTGGGTGTGTGGGGTATCGCCTAACATTAAAGTCTATACTGATGGTTGGAATAATTTATGATAATTTGAGCGTCGAAATGAATAGAATATTACTGCTTTTGTTTGGAATTTAGAGCCAACATACGTTACCCTCCCTAATATCACCTCCATCTGTTATTACACTTCAGAACAAAAAAGTTATATTACTGATATTTGAGAGTAGTAGCAGCGGCGATGGTGGTGGTGGTGGTGGCGGGGGTTGGTAACATTGTCTGTCTGTATGTCGTTCTTTGTTTCTGTGTGTCTGTCTGTTTGTTTTTCTGTCTGTGTGTCTGTCTGTTTGTTTTTCTGTCTGTGTGTCTGTCTGTATGTCGTTCTTTGTTTCTGTCTGTTTGTTTGTCTTTCTGTGTGTCTTTCTGTGTGTGTGTCTTTCTGTTTGTTTGTCTTTCTGTTTGTTTGTCTTTCTGTGTGTGTGTCTTTCTGTTTGTTTGTCTTTCTGTTTGTGTGTCTTTCTGTTTGTTTGTCTTTCTGTTTGTTTGTCTTTCTGTGTGCGTGTCTGTTTGTTTGTCTTTCTCTTTCTATCTGTCTATCTGTTATTCTATATGTCTGTCTACCTGTCTTCTGTCTATCCGTTATTCTGTGTCTATCTACCTGTCTTTCTATCTCTCTGTCTCTTTCTCCGCTTGTCTTTCTTTGTCTGTCTGTCTGTCTGTCAATGCGCCTGTCTATCTATCTATCTGTGTATGTACGTATCATTGAAATAATAATAATAATAATAATAATAATGTACCTATTTGCTTTTGTTTCTGTTTGTTTTAATTTGTTGTTTTTGTTTCTTATGTTGTTTGGTTTCTAATTTTTTTTTTCTTGTTATTGTTTTTGTTTTTGTTTTTGTTGTCTGTTGTTGTTTGTTTCACGGTCATGTATGTATTATGAAACACCACACGCATTTTTTTTTTATTTACTATTTTTCATTCATTTATTTTGATTGTCTCTCCTCTTCCGGCGGCATATGACCTTACTTCCTTCCGCTTGCATTAGTGTGTGTGTGTGTGTGTGTGTGTGTGTGTGTGTGTGTTTAAGTATTCATTACTCACGATTATTATCATTATATATGTTTTTTTCAATTTGTTTATATTTTTCATTTCCCTAGTTGAGAAAATATGACACATTACCCTCCAAAAAAAAACTTCTTCAACGGCGGCGGCGGCGGTGGTGGTTGCATGCATGAAGAAAAGTAATAATAAACAAATAGAAAATACAAAAAAAAAAAAAAAAATCAAGTGCAAAAAAAAAGTAAAAAAAAAAATCAAGTGCAAAAAAAAAGTAAAAAAAAAAATCAAGTGCAAAAAAAGTAAAAAAAAAAAATCAAGTGCAAAAAAAAAAGTAAAAAAAAAAATCAAGTGCAAAAATTCAAATTCCCAACACGCGACAAAGCCTCCTTGTTAGGGTGGTCTTTCATGTGTGCAAAAAATGCCCCCCTCCTCCTCCCCCGCCCCCCCCCCCCACCCTCCTTCTGTGGCCACAAAAAAGTAAATCTGAGCCATTCACATTACGACTGGGATCAATTAAGGTTTGAGGAAGGAAGGGAGGGAGGGGGGGGGAGAGAAGAGGGAGAGAGAGTGGTGGTGTTTGAGAAAGGGAAGGGAGGGAGGGAGGTGAGGAGAGAGAGAGAGGGTGGTGTTTGAGAAAGGGAAGGGAGGAAGGTGGGGGGAGAGAAGAAAGAGAGAGGGTGGTGGTGTTTTCAACATAAACAGCCCGCCTGCCTGCCAAGAGCTCTCTCTCTGAGCTGAGAGAGAGAGAGAGAGAGAGAGGAGGGTCGGTCTTTGAGAGGGACGGAGTGAGCGAGAGAGGGAGGGAGGGAGGAGTAGGAAGGGACGGAGAGAGAGAGGGTGGTAGTAACAGGAGGAGGAGTAGGAAGGGGGGGTCTTGAGGGACGGAGGGACGGAGAGAGAGAGAGGTAGTAACAGGAGGAGGAGGAGTAGGAAGGGGGGGTGTTTTCTGCAAGTGACAGGCATTGAGAGTGTGGCCACAACCCCTCGCGCCACACTAGGCAAGCTGAACGAGGCCAACCACGCTGTAAAATTCCCACCGTGCGCCCCAGAATGAAGCCTTTGTCGCTAATTTTATGGGAAATTAGTCTCTTGAAATGCGTTGCTATTCACGTGAAACCAAGGCTCATATCTGATCAAGACTGAATTTGTCATATACATACATGCATATATATATTCATACATTCATATATATATTCATACATTCATATTATACATGCATACATATATACACATGACATACATCAATTAACCACTCAAACACACACACACACTCATATATATATATATCAATTAACCCTTCCAAAACGTACACACATATACACATCAACTAACCCTTCTAAAACAAACACACACACACACACACACACTCTGAATCCAACAGGTGATTAGTACAGGTATCGTAGCACATTAATTAAAGACCTACAGTTTGAGAGACCCTTGTTTGCTTGCTTGCTGTTTGCCTGCCTGCTTGCTTGCTTGGTAAAAAAAAAACAACAACACAATTATTCACACACAATATAAAGGTAAATTATGCGTTGAAATCCGAATCGACATGAACAGAAAAATAAATTGTGGAAGAAGTGAATTTGGTGGAAATGTTTGATGGGTGGGTGAGTGTGTGGTTTTTGTGTGTGTGTGTGGTGAGTGTGTGGGAGGTTTCTGTTGTGTTTGTGTGTGTGTGTGTGTAGTGAGTGAGTGTGTGGTTTCTGTTGTGTGTGTGTGTGTGTGAGTGTGTGTGTGTCAGCGTGAGTATGATGTCTATAAACTACACAATCTAATACACTATACACTTGTCTTGTTTACACACCTTTATACAGTGATAAATAGGTGTTGGGGAACTCCCTTTGCTAGTGCTTGCCTGCCTGCCTGCCTGCCTGCCTGTTTGTCTGTTTTTTTGCTTGCTTGCCTCACCACCGCTTCTGTCTCATCCACTCCACCACCTTGATTGAGTATTAAAACAAACATAGCCTTAAAAACACACACACACACACACACACACACACACACATGCAGACGGGAACATCACCTCTCTCCTTGATTGGCTCGCCCCCATCCCCCCCCCACACACACACATTTTCACACACACACACACACACATTTTTTACCCTTTCATTGATCTTTAATTTAAGTTGACCTGACATGACCTCACGTCCTTTTGACCTTACTCTATAATATGTATACATTGACCTTACATCTTTGACACCTCATATTGACTTTCTATTTTGGCATTGGGAGTGCCAGACAGTGATGAGGTAAAGAGAGCGGTGCCGTCTGTCTACAAGTGCCATGATAAATAATATATAGTAATGGTGGTGGTGTTGTCAGATAAACAGAGGAGGCAACAGTAGCGACAACAACAGTAACAGTAGCAACAGCAGCAGCAGCAACAGTAGCAACTTATGTAACTAAAATATTTAAACCTAAACTACGGGTATCCTCACGGCTTCCCATTCTCATACAAGCACGAGAGCATGCAAATGTTACATAGGTAATAATTATCATCATTATCATCATAGCATTATTATCAGTATTTCGGGTTACAACATGGTATAGTATCATCATCATCATCATCAATCATCATCATCATTCATTATCGTCACTTTGTACCTAATTGTGGTGAGGGAGGGAGTGAGGGAGGGAGTGAGGGAGTGAGGGAGTGAGTGAGTAATGCTTATCAACACTCCTCTAAGGAAAGAAAAAGACTTGGTTGGTTGTATATATGTATGTATGTTTGTTATGATGCAACTGCTGTGAGTGAGTGAGTGAGTGAGTTCGATTATTCCTAGTCTCTCTCTCTCTCTCTCTCTCTGTGTGTCTCTCTCTCTCTGGTCGTGGATATAATTATTACAATAGGCCTAGCTGTAGTAGTAAGTAACACGTTCATTATCCCACCCAACCTCTCTCTCTCTCTCTGTGTTCGTGGATATATTTACAGTATAGGCCTAGTAGTAAGTAACAAATTCATTCCTCCTTCACTACACTTAACTCTCCCTCGCCTCCACTCTCTCTAGAACATCATCATCATCATCAATATCATCATTAATAATAATCATAATCATAATAATATACAGGAAATGAATCATCTTTTCTATTTATACAAAAAAGCAAGTGGCCTCCTCACAGCATTTAAAGTATATTTATTCATTTATTTATATATATATATATATATTTATAAGTGTGTGTGTGTTTTGGGCCTGTCGTCGCCTTAACACACACACACACACACACACACACACACACACACACACACACACACACACACACACACACAACCGGGATATCCATTGGTATAAAACAGGTCTCCTCTTCTTCTTCTTCTTGGTTGGGTTTGTGTGTGAGGTGAGGCCTGTGTGGGCTAGGGGGGGGGATGAGGACTGTGTGTGTGTGTGTGTGTGTGTGTGTGTGTGTGTGTGTGTGTGTGTGTGTACTTGGAATAAGATATGTGTGTGGGCTAGGGGGGGGGAGGATGAGGACTGTGTGTGTGTGTGTGTGTGTGTATGTGTACTTGGAATAAGATATGTGTGTGTGTGTGTGTGTGTACTTGGAATAAGATATGTGTGTGTGTGTGTGTTTGTGTGTACATATGTATGCTGCAACTCATACCCTCCCATGCAAGAAATCACCAGTAAATATTGTTGTTTCCTGCTTGACGTATACCTTATTAATTAGAGAAGAAAGAGGAGGAGGAGGAGGAGGAATAATTATCAACAAGGCTCTTTTATATATTATATGTGTGTACCTAAAGTGTATCCATCTCAGTACCCTATCTACCCCCCTCCTCCTTCACTCCACCCCCTACTCCTTCACTCCACCCCCCTCCTACTTCACTCCACCCCCTACTCCTTCACTCCACCCCCCTCCTACTCCACTCCCCCCTCTTCCTTCTTCACTCTACCCCCTCCTACTTCACTCCACCCCCTCCTACTTCACTCCACCCCCTCTTCCTTCACTCTACCCCCTCCTACTTCACTCCACCCCCTCCTTCTTCACTCCACCCCCTCCTTCTTCACTCCACCCCCCTCCTACTTCACTCCACTCCCTCCTTCTTCACTCTACCCCCTCCTCCTTCACTCCACTCCCTACCTTCTTTTTTCATGTCTTCTGCTCCCCCACCTTCCTCTTCCTTCTTCTTCATGTTTTTGGTCCCTCTCCTCCATCCCACTCCACCTCCCTCTCACCTACCTCCTCCTTCCTCTTCCTCTTCTTCTTTCTTCATGTTTTGGTCGCCCCCCCCCCTTCCCTCTCCCCCTCCCTGCCCCCCACAACACCGATCACCCAATTCACCTTTTAATGATTAAGTCTAATGACCTAACTTAGGAAGTCTGTCACCAGGTCTTCTTCTCAATAGGCTGTGTGTGTGTGTGTGTGTGTGTGTGTGTGTGTGTGTGTGTGTGTGTGTGTGTGTGTGTGTGTGTGTGTGTGTGTGTGTGTGTACTTAGAATAAAATGTGTGTGTACATGGAATAAGATGTGTGTGTGTGTGTGTATATACTTAAAATAAAATGTGTGTGTACATGGAATAAGATGTGTGTGTGTGTGGAATAAGATGTGTGTGTGTGTGTGTGTTTTAAATAAGTCACTAAAATGTGGTAAGTTTATTTTGGTTTATTTTTCTTTGGATATGATTTGTCTCTGATTATTTTTTTTTTATTCATTTACAAGAAAGGCCAAATAGGTGTGTATGTCTGTATGTCTGTTTGTTTATATTATATTAATTAATTTAATGAGGGAGGCGGTACTTTATTCACTAGGTTAAAAAATAGTGAATTGGAGACTAGTAGTAGTAGTAGTAGTAGTAGTAGTTTTTGTTATTGTTTTGTTATTCGCTCTCCCTCTCTTTTCTATCTTTCTTTCTTTCTTTCTTTTTCTCTCCTTTCTCCCTCTTTTCTGTCTCTTCTTTCTCATTTTTCTCTTCTTTCTGTGTCTCTTCTGTCTCTTTTCTCCCTCTTCTTTCTGTGTCTCTTCTTTCTGTCTCTCTTTTCTCCCTCTCTTCTGTCTCTCTTTTCTCCCTCTCTTCTGTCTCTCTTTTCTCCCTCTCTTCTGTCTCTCTTCTGTCTCTCTTTTCCCTCTCTTCTGTCTCTCTCTTTTCTCCCCTCTCTCTCTCTCTCTCTTTTCTTTCTCTTTTTCTCACTGCCTTGAGCCTCATTTTTGTCTGGTTTACATATAAAAATTGGCCCACGTGTTAAAGTAGAAATAAAAAAAATAGTAGTGGTAGTAGTAGAAGTGGTAGTAGTAGTAGTAGTAGTAGTAGTAGTAGTAGTAGTAATAGTAGTGGTAGTAGTGGTAGTAGTAGTAGTAGTAGTAGTAGTAGTAGTGGTAGTAGTAGAGAGGCAACCACGATGATTATATAGATACAATATGATTAAAGGTATCTATACAACACAGAGGCCATCGTATTACCTACACACTATAGACACTACCACCACCACCATCGTACTCATCGTAACCCAACCCCATGCATGTCTCGTATAGCTGTACACTCACCATCATAATTCTCTTTACAACCCATGAATGAAAGAATGAATGAATGACTCGTATGTATGTATGTATGTTTGTTTATTTATTTTACACACAGGGGCCCAGAAAGAAAGACACACACACCACTCGACTTACTCTCTCTCTCTCTCTCTCTTTCTCTCTAATGTGTGTATGGGTGTGTGTGTGTTGGGGGGTGGGGGTGGAGGGGATACGGGGCCCAGAAAGAGACACACACACCACTCGACTTACTCTCTCTCTCTTTCTCTAATGTGTGTATGGGTGTGTGTGGGGGGGGTGTGGGAGTGTGGGGGGGAGGGGGCCGAGGCGTGAGGACCTTACTTAGACATGAGGGGGGGCGTAGGGCGAGGCCGAGTGGGGCATTTCGGTCTCACGCATCAGAGACCATCACTGGAGTCTTGGCCAGTAGTTAGCGGCGGTGAGGTCGGGCGCCTGGCTGGGAATCTGTACCGGAACTGACACTCCGGCTGATATCAACCCTGTACCAACGGGAGAGAAGTGAAGAGAAGGGGGTTAGTTTGTGAGTAAGAAAGAGGGGAAAGGTGGTTAGTTTGGGTGTGTAGGGAGGAGGGGAGAGAGGCAAAGAGAATATAATGACTGGAAGGTATTAAAGGTGTGTGTGTGTGCTGTGTTGTGTTGGGAGAGGAAGGAGAAGGGACAAGAAGGAAATAAAGGAGTGTTGTGTTGTGTTGTTGGGAGAGAGGAGGAGGGACAAGCAGGAAGTAAAGGTGTGTTGTGTTGTGTTGTGTTGTTGGGAGAGACGAAAGAGGATGGAGAGGGACAGGAAGGAAGTAAAGGTGTATTTTGTTGTGTTGTGTTGTGTTGTTGTGAGAGATGAAGAAAGTATAAGGAGAGGGACAAGTCTGTATATATACCCAAGAAGTATACAGAGGAATATGAATATTAGGACAAAACAAGTCTCTACAATACAGTATACTACAATAAAAAAAACTATAATAATGAGGATGGGCCGCAATGTACTAGTTTTCATAGTGCTTGCGGCGCCTCACCTGTTCCCGTACCGCTGGCTGAAGAGGTGGCTGCGGCGTAGGATGCGGCCGCCGCGTGACTAGCCGCGTTGAAGGAGGACACTGCCGCCTGTGACGCCGCGTTGCCGCAAGATGCCAGCTGTGAGGACGAGCGTTGGTACGAAGAGGAGAGGGAGGACAGGGGGTCGTGGAACATGTAGGGGTACGCTGACGCCGCCTCACGCTGCTGCAGACACGATCCACCCATGGAACTCAGGGACCCCGACATACTGAAGAAGGAGAAAAGAGAGATATGGTGTGATTAGTGCCTGTAGGAGGGGAGAGGGAGATGAGGGGGGGTTAGTGCCTGTAGGAGGGAGAGGGAGATGGGGGGAGGTTAGTGCCTGTAAGAGGGAGAGGGAGAGGGAGGGTTAGTGCCTGTAAGAGGGAGAGGGAGATAAATAATAATAACACAAATCTTTAATATTAGTGTTAATTTCCTATCGATTTAAAACTAAGAAAAAATGACAGAGAATGTTGGTAGGAATTTTAGGAGCAAATGGATTCCTACACACACTCCTAAACAACAGAACACCATTATATTGTATTTTTATTCATATGGTTCTGTATTTTCCTCCTGGATAATTTTTGAGAACTGGATTGGTGTATAAATTTGTGTATGGTAAATTGTCAATGTATTTGTGTACACTGTATTTGTATAGAAGTATTTTAATTTTGAACTGTATTTATGTAAAACTGTATTTATATGAAATTGTATTAATATAGAACTATACTTATATAATAATGTATTTATATAAAGCTGTAAAACTATATATATGTAAAACTGTATATATATAGAACTGTATATATGTATAGCTGTATATATATATAGAACTGTATATATGTATAGCTGTATATATATATAGAACTGTATATATGTATAGCTGTATATATATATAGAACTGTATATATGTATAGCTGTATATATATATAGAACTGTATATATGTATAGCTGTATATATATATAGAACTGTATATATGTATAGCTGTATATATATATAGAACTGTATATATGTATAGCTGTGTATATATATAGAACTGTATATATGTATAGCTGTGTATTATATATTAGAAGTATATATGTATAGCTGTATATATATATATAGAACTGTATATATGTATAGCTGTGTATATATATAGAACTGTATATATGTAAAACTGTATATATATAGAACTGTATATATGTATAGCTGTATATATATATAGAACTGTATATATGTATAGCTGTATATATATATAGAACTGTATATATGTATAGCTGTGTATATATATAGAACTGTATATATGTATAGCTGTGTATATATATATAGAACTGTATATATGTATAGCTGTATATATATATAGAACTGTATATATGTATAGCTGTGTATATATATAGAACTGTATATATGTATAGCTGTATATATATATAGAACTGTATATATGTATAGCTGTGTATATATATATAGAACTGTATATATGTATAGCTGTGTATATATATAGAACTGTATATATGTATAACTGTATATATATAAATCCCTTTGAAGCTCACCCCTATAAATATATCACCGTGTAATGTACATAATATAGACATCATATAAATTACTCGGGAGTGTGTGACTTAAAATACGACAAGTGTTAATATAAAAAATGCACTCGTGTGGAAAATGTGAAATGTGGCGCATGTGTGGGGGTATACAGAATCTATACACACATACATAGACACATACATTGACACATACATTGACACATACATAGACATACACATATATCACTCTCTCTCTCTCTCATTTATACACGAACATACTTACGTAGACACATATATTGTACATACACAGACTTACACACACACATACATACATACATACACAGACTTTCGCACACACCTAGATACACACATATATACGTACACACACTCACATATATACATACACAGACTCTCTTTCACACACTCACATATATACATACACAGACTCTCTCTCACACACACACACACACACACACACACACACACACACACACACACACACACACCCTAACCAAAGATCACCCCTCCATGAATATTAAGCAGAGGAGAGAGAGTGTAGGGGGGAGGAGGGGGAGGGGGGAATTGATGGTTGGGGGGGGAGGGGGGAGGGAATTGATGGTTGGGGGGGAGGGGGGTGGGTTAGATTGGGGTGGTGATGACTAGAGCACTGTGTTGTGGACTTATTGTGAGGGGGGGGGGTTGGGGGGGAGGGGTGGAGGGGTCATGAGTGATTGAGCCATATAGGGTTGAAGGAGAAGGGGTGTTGAAAGGGGAATGATGGAGGGGGGGGGGCGTAATGCATATCATCATTTCACATCAACACACACACACACACACACACTCACTCGTTCACACACACACACACACACTCACTCACTCGTTCACACACACACACACACACACACTTTATTTGTTACACCTCTCTATCACCTTTCTTTCTGGTGCTATATGACCTCGCTGTTGCTGCACCTAATATCAATCAATCAATCAATCCAATCAATCATCTCTTATATTCTGTACGAAGAGGCGACACAAGAAGTTTTACAAGCTTTTTTATCCTACTGTAATTTGAAAACCTAAAACCTCGTATAATATATATATATAATGGTATTTGTTATCTTAGTGTAAGAGATAGATGGATGGATGGATGGAAGGAGGGAGAGAAGGATGGATGTGGAGAAAAGAGGATGGAATAATGGAGGAGGAAAGGAGAGAAGGAAGGAAGGATGGATGGATGGAAGGAGAGGAGAGAGAGGGGAGGATGGAAGAAAGGGATTGCAAAAAGGAAGGAGGGAAAGAAAGAAAGAAAGAAAAGAGAGAGAGAGAGAGAAAGAGAGAGAGAGAGAGAGAGGAAGGATGGAGAGAAAAATGACCAACCAAACCATCCAGTCAGTCACTTGTGGTAATCCGTGTCACGTGACCTGAGATGAGGTTGTTACGCACCGAAGAGCAATTACCTCGCTTATTTGTGTGTGTGTGTGTGTGTGTGGAGAGAGAGAGAGAGAGACAGAGAGAAGAGAGAGAGAGAGAGAGAAGTAGAGAGAGAGTGTCTGTGTGTGTGTGTGTGTAGAGAGAGTCTTTGTGTATGTGTGTGTGTGTAGAGAGACTGTATGTGTATGTGTGTATATATGTGTAAGTATGCATGTGTGTATATATTTAAGGGTTCTGTTCTGTATATAATAATGTATGTGTCTGCTAATCCTTGTGTGTGTGTGTGTGTGTTGTGTGTGTGTGTGTGTGTGTGTGTGTGTGTGTGTGTCATTATTATGTTTGTTCCCACCCTTGGTTTCTTTATTAGCGTCCTGTGTGTGTGTGTGTGTGTGTGTGTGTGTGTGGTGTGTGTGTGTGTGTGTGTGTGTGTGTGTGTGAGAGAGAGAGAGAGAGAGAGAGAGAGAAAAGGGGAGACAAGATTGGAAATGGCAAGTAATTTCCGGAAATCGACGAAGATGTTGAGAGAGAGAGAGAGAGAGAGAGAGAGAGAGAGAGAGAGAGAGAGAGAGAGGAGAGAGAGAGAGAGAGAGAGTGTGTGTGTATGAGTTCATTGTGGTGTATAGTCTCAGCACCTCTATCTTTCTCTCTCTCTTTCTCTCTCTTTCTCTTTACTACCACTTCGTATTATCTCCCTCCCTCCTTCCTATCTCCTCTCCTTCCCTTCCCCTTCCTTCCCTCCTATTATCTTTCTCTCTGCTATCATACTCTCTCTCTCTCTCTCTCTCTCTCTCTCTCTCTCTCTCTCTCTCTCTCTCTCTCTCTCTCCACACTGAAGGAGTGAATAGAAGGATCGATATCATTGAAGACGATTATTAGCGTCTAATGGTGAACGGGAGGTGGTGGAGCTTAATTGGTTCACCACCCTCTCTCTCTCTCTCTCTCTCTCTCTCTCTCTCTCTCTCTCTCTCTCTCTCTCTCTCTCTCTCCCTCCTAATTTAACGTTTGGGCTGTGGTCGCGATTTTACGAGCTCGAATATATCAATCAACACACAAATGTACAGTTGGTCAAAAGAATTCTTACACAGGCTATAAGGAAAGGGAAGGAAAGGTCATTCATTCATTCATTCATTCATTCATTTATTTATTTATTTATTTATTTATTCATTCATTCATTCATTCATTATTCTGGAAGTACTGGAATGGATGAATGATTTAGGTTGCTCCAGATTTACCAACACAAAACTTCCCCCTTTAACGAGTCCTTCAAAACATTGCCCACGACACACACACACACACACACACACACACACACACACACACACACACACACACCTACACCCCCCCAAAAAAAAAACCTGTCCCCCTACTCCTGCACCCCCCAAAACCCTCCCAAGCCTGTCCCCCTATTCCCACGAATGCAGGCTTATTCGGACCATGGCTGATTCGGACCCTGGCTGATTCGGACCAGATTCGGACCTTTGTCTTGGCTGATTCGGACCTTTGTCATGGCTGATTCGGACCTTTGTCATGGCTGATTCTTTTTTTCTTTTTTGATGATTCTGAACCATATATGAACCACAAGCAAAGTTTCTTTTGACATTTTTGCCCCATGATGATATTAAGGAAACCTTTGATGAACTTTCATGCAAGGTGGGTGTAATTGGGCCAGTTAGGGAGTTCATGGATTACGTTGATCAGACATGGTTGCAGAGTCCTGTGTGGAAAACCGAGAACTGGTCAGTGTTTGGGCGCAGTATTCGCACAAACAACGATGTGGAAGGGTGGCATCATAAGTTGAACAGAAGAGCCAAAAAAGGTAACCTCCCATTTTATTTGTTAATATCTCTGTTGTACTCAGAGGCCAAATGAAATACCAAATCAGTGCAGCTTGTAAAAGAAGGTAAATTAAAGAGATACCAAAGAAAACAGGTGAGGAAGCTACAAGGTCGCCTCATGAAACAATGGGAGGACTACAATGAAAAGAAAACTACAACTGGTCAGTTGCTGAAGAAATGTTCAGGTATATATGCACCGGTGTGAAGGAAGGACTTCCTAACAAGGGTGTTAATTTTTATAACTACAATTTTTAGTTTTAGGTTTTATATATAATATAATATATATATATATTATATATAATATATATATAATCAGCCATTAAATGGTCCGAATCAGCCAATCATATGAAGGGCCGAATAAGCCTGACTAAGGTCCGAATCAGCCATTAAATGGTCCGAATCAGCCTGGTCCGAATCAGCCAAGGTCCGAATAAGCCTGCTACCATTCCACACCCCCTTAAACACAAAAAAGTCCCTTCCCTGATAAATTACTAATGTCTTGAATAACTACGGTAATTGTTGTTTTGGTGATGATACGAGAGGAAAGGAGATAATTATTTTAGTCTGGGGTTGTTGTGAGTGTGATTAAGGGACTGTGTGTGTGTGTGATGTAGTCAGAAATTTGGAGGTAAACGAGTCCTTCAAATATGGCCACGAAACAAACACACACACACACACACGTATAGGGAATTAAGGAGCTTGTTTCATGGCATAGTCAGGAGGAATCAGAAGCCTCCAACTCTAATACACGATCCCTGGGTGTATAAGTTTATAATCACGCCACCAAATACAGTTTAATGTCACTATGCAAACATAATAGTTAATTTTATATACAATACCGTTATGAAGGTTAAGTTGGGGCTCGGATTTAGTTTCGTCACAATATAAAATTTCATATATGCACCCGCGTCCTGATGTTCTAGAAGGTTGTTAAGGTTAGGACCGAAGATTGTGAGGGTTAGGACCAAAGATTGTTAGGGTTAGGACTGAAGATTGTTAGGGTTAGGACCAAAGATTGTTAGGGTCAGGTCAGGTCAGGTTGGTTAGATTGGCTGTAAAACATTTCGCCAAAAAAAAAAAAACTTGGAGGCGCTATTGTAAATTTTTACCTTTTATTTTTATTTTTATTTTAATCTTGTAATTATTCACAGCCGGAACTGATAATGTGAGAGAGGGGAGTGATAAT
>JAWZYT010006865.1:7500-19824 GCA_034508575.1 Petrolisthes manimaculis | reverse complement strand
GTGTGTGTGTGTGTGTGTGTGTGTGTGTGTGTGTGAACAAGTGAGTGTTTTGTCTGCTTCACCTCTCAGTTCTTTGGTATGCGTTTCCCCTTTGTATTCTCGCTCCAGTTATCAGGTTAAAATGGCAGGTTTATATTTTAGTTCAATCATTTACACACACGGGTGATACACAAAGACATAATAAACACAGCTGTACATATAAATAACGAGACACACACATATCCACTCAGAGAAAGACATTAAAGAGTATAATTATAGACTTACAATGATAAAACCCTCTAGAAACATACTCAGCCATTCACACATCAATCACACACACAGACACACAGACACACACACACACACACACACACACACACACACACACACACACACACACATCGTGAGGTGTTGACCACGTTTGCTCTTAACCTGGTACACCATCCCCGCCACAGCAACCTACTACCACCCCCAGCCCCACCACCACGGCGAGCAGTGCGTCACCACAATATAATTACCCCAATCAGGGCACGCACTGACCGCTATAAAAACAGTCCCATACCCACCATTGTAAATATTATCAATAACCCTTAGAATACTGTCTGTGTTTGTTCTTGTTGTTTTTTTGTTTTTGTTTTTCTGTTTTTTTTTTTCTTTGTACCAACTATATCAATAGTGTAATTTGTGAATTTTCAGCTGTATTGCTGCTATCTCCAATAAACCGTTTATTATTATTATTATTATTATTACACACACACACACACACACACACACACACACACACACTAGCTCTGCCCCACCTTGCTACCTACTCGTACAAACACTCATGAAGGCTTTTGTGGGTTTAATCTCAGTGTTGTTAATGAGTGAGTGAGTGAGTGAGTGAGTGAGTGAGTGAGTGAGTGTGTGTTCTTGTTAGGTGAAGTGTTTATTTAAGACACACTTGCTTTTGACATGGCAACGTCTTTCCAAAAGGGAGGTGAAAGTTGTAGAATTTCTGATCATAAATAGGAATAATAATTAAAATATAAAAGCAAATGAAAATATACTCGTAAATAATAATAATAATATTGATAATAATAATAATTATAACAATAATGGTTGTGATAATGATTAGAAATAAAAGCAAAAATGCAAAACAGTATACAAAAGGTGTTAATGGTCCCAGTCAAGTCCACCATAACAAGAATACCTGGAAACCATCTTACATACCGATAGCCTCAGCAGAGAACATTATGCCTGTATAAAGATAGCCTATAATAATTCATAAACCCCACTCCCTCCCTATGCTAACTTGACCCATACTGTTAGCAAGCCCCGCCTTCCTTATGGCTAATGTGTGTGTATGTATATAAGAAAAAAATCATAAGAAAAATGTTTACCTAGCTAGAAGAATAGAGTTGGGGTGTGTAGTGTGAAATGTTGGTTAAGGGCAAAGTTTTGTGTTGGTAAATCTGGAGCAACCGAATCCTCCAAGCTATTCCAAGCAACAGAACACCATTAATTTTGCTCTTCTAGTCCTGTTTCCTAGCATACTTTGGAGGAATCATGTCACTCCAATGTACTGTACCAAAAAAGACTACCACCTTAAAGGCGACTGGGTTTATGGGCCAAGTTTGTGTGGAAAGACCAAAGTCGGGTATATGTACTCTTTTGTATGTGTGTGTGTGTGTGTGTGTGTGTGTTTGACTCACGACCTGCAGTGTTGCTCTTGTTTCTACACTTCAGGCTCTTGTCGAGGTGCAATCTAGGTCAAGGCTGGTGAGGGGGGGGGGGGAGGAGGTGAAGGAGGGGTGGTGGGGGTGGGTGGGGAGGAGGTGAAGAAGGAGGGTGGTGGGGGTGGGTGGGGAGGAGGTGAAGGAGGGTGGTGGGTTGATGGATGGATGGGTTGGGAGAAAGAGGAAGGAAAAGAATGAGAGATATAGAGGGAAGGAAAAAGTGTGAGATAGAATGTATAGAGGAGGACGAGAAGGAGGAAAGGAGTGATGTGAGGAAGGAAGAGAGGAGAGGAAAGATAGGGACAAAGGAAGGTGAAAGAGTGAGGTAATTAAAATTGTTAGTGATTGATGTGAGGAAAGGAGGAAGGATGCGTTGGATGGAGAGGAATAAAGGAAGGGAGATAGGATGGTTACAGATATAGGAAGGGGAAGAAAGGCAGATAGATGAGGGAGAAGGGAAGAAGGTAGAGAAGGAGGGAAGAGATGGAGGAAGGAAGGTAAAAGTAAGTACAAATGATGATGCCAAAGGAAGAAGGAAGAGAAAATAAAAGGAAGTGGCAAAGAAAGAGAGAAAATAATGATAATGATAGGAGATGAAGAATATCGATGAAGAAAAGAAGAGAGTTAAGGAAGAAAACAAAGGATAAAGGAGGGAAGGAGGGAACGAAGGAGGGACTGAAGGAGGGAGGAGGGAGCGAAGGAGGGACAAAGGGAAAGAAGGAACGAAGAAGGGACGGAAGGAGGGAGAGAAGGAAAGAAGGAGGGAAGGGCGGAGGAAGGGAGAGAAGGAGGAAAGGAAGGAGGGAGAGAAGGAAGGAAGGAAGGAGGGAGGGAAGGACGGAAGGAGGGAGAGAAGAAGGGAAGAAGGGAAGGACGGCGGAAGGGAGAGAAGAAGGAAAGGAGGAAGGGAGAGAAGAAGGAAAGGAAGGAGGGAACGAATGAGAGATGAGGAAGGGAGAGAAGGAGGAAAGGAAGGAGGGAACGAATGAGAGATGAGATAGGGGAGGGAAGTCAAGGGTGAGTGTGAGTGAGTGTGAAAGTGAAACGCATCAAACCAAGAACACCTCACACCTCATGACCGTATTGTTCCCTCGCGCACACACACACACACACACACACACGCACACACACACATATACACATACACACTCATCCCCGCACATACTGTAAGCACGTTCACACATACACACACGCACACACACACACACACATATGCACACATTCACACACACACATGCACACGCTAACACATACACATGCACACATACACACTCATCCCCGCACATAAGCACGTTCATACATACACACACGCACGCACTAACACACACACAACCTATACACACACACACATTCAAGAGTGCACACGCAAGCAGATAATACATACACAGAAAACCACACACACACACACACACACACACACAGACACACACCTTCACAAGTTGACGCGCACGGAAGCTGTCACTCACACTGTCACACACCCTCTCACTCTCATTCCTGCTCAGTCACACACACACACACACACACACACACACACACACACACACACACACACACACACATATAGCCTTGGTTGAGTTATCGTGTGACTAAGAGAATGACTTGCCTGAAATAACACACCATCTTACCTGTCTGTATGTATGTATGTATAGACCTACTGTACACTCCCATGTATACCTATCCTGATTTATATACTGTAATGCATTTCTATTTTATATTTTTAAATTCTCTCCCTCTCTCCATTTTTCTCACTTTCATTCTCTCTCTCTCTCTCTTTTTCTCTCTCTCTTTCTCTCTCTCTCTCTATCTATCGATGTATCTATCTCTCTCTCTATCTATCTGTCTGTCTATATATCTCGTTTTCCCTCTATCTCGTTATCAATCTATCTATCTATCTATCTTATAGTATGTATATAGTATGTGTGTTGGATACATTTTTCATGTCTTTTTTCCCCGTCACCTTATAATAATATTCATTTTGTATTTTATATTTACTCCTCAATTGTTGTTATTATTATTATTAATATTATCATTATCATTATCATTATTATTATTATTATTATTATTATTATTATTATTATTATTATTATTATTATTATTATTATTATTATTATTATTATTATTATTATTATTATTATTATTATTATTATTATTATTATTATTATTATTATTATTATTATTTATTTTGTTGAGCTTGGCAATGAGGTCAAACCAGCTTCTGTTTACACTTTCACTATTATTGTTTACCTCTTATGTTTATTATTGTGTTTCCATGTAGGTAGGCTTGGGCTTGGGCTTGTGTAGGCGTTAGAATGTTTGTGGAGTGACTGGGCTACAATACTACTTACTGCTTGTTGCTGCTTCTTATATTACGTCGCAGTAAAATAATAATACCTTGTTGTACTTTACCATTTCTTCATTCGTGTGTGTGTGTGTGTTTTGTTGACGTGTATATGTCGTGGAAATGGATATAACTTTTGTGTTGTGGTTTATTATTTTGTGTTTGTTTATTTTCGTACTCAGTGTTTTTATTTATACAACAACTGGGCATTATTAAATCAAAGAAATTGTATTATTTTGATGTAGTGTTGTGTAATATTAATCTGTGGTCAGAATAATATAGATCAAGCTGATATCAAAGGGATGTGTATCAATTTATTTTCATTATCATACATACAAAGAAAGGCATCAGATAACCTTTAGTGTATCAAGGACGTTAGATAGATAGATAGATAGATAGATAGATTGATTGATTGATTGATTGATTGATTGATTGAAAGTATAACATCCACCAACACCTGAGCTATCCTACCCTAACCTAACCTAACGTAACCTGACCTACTTAACCTAACCTCAAATAATGAAACCGAACTGAACCTAACCTAACCAAATCTAACTTAAACAAACCTAACCTAACCTAACATATCATAACATAACATAACATAAAATAACCTGACTAATCCTTACCTGACTAAACCTAACCTAACCTAACCTAACCTAACATAACATAACATAACATAACCTGACTAATCCTTACCTGACTAAACCTTACCTAACCTAACATAACATAACATAACATAACATAACATAACCTGACTAATCCTTACCTGACTAAACCTTACCTAACATAACATA
The DNA here is from genome assembly GCA_034508575.1 of Petrolisthes manimaculis. NCBI lineage: Eukaryota > Metazoa > Arthropoda > Malacostraca > Decapoda > Porcellanidae > Petrolisthes > Petrolisthes manimaculis. Next base: position 14,995 of record JAWZYT010006865.1, on the reverse strand, counting down.
ACCTGACCTAACATAACATAACATAACCTGACTAATCCTTACCTGACTAAACCTTACCTAACCTAACATAACATAACCTGACCTAACATAACATAACATAACCTGACTAATCCTTACCTGACTAAACCTTACCTAACATAACATAACCTGACCTAACATAACATAACATAAACTGACTAATCCTTACCTGACTAAACCTAACCTAACCTAACCTAACCTGAAGCAGATTCTCCTGGGTGAGTAGAAGAAGTAGAGTTACACCTGCACCCACCAACACTAACTTCACCTGGAAAGACAAGGTGCCGGAACAGTTACATACCTGCTTGGGCGTGACTTGGGTTCGAGGCCAGATAATATGTGTGTGTGTGTGTGTGTGTGTGAGAGAGAGAGAGAGAGAGAGAGAGAGAGAGAGAGAGAGAGAAAGAGAGAGAGTGAGAGAGAGATTAACATATAGATTGCTAGATAGATAGATCGATAGGTTGATAATTAAACAGATAGATAGATCAATAGATAGATGGATAATTAAACAGAGAGAGAGAGATAGATAGATAGATAGATAGATAGATAGATAGATAGATAGAGAGAGAGAGAGAGAGAGAGAGAGAGAGAGAGAGAGAGAGAGAGAGAGAATATAAGGGTGGGAGGGAGGGAGGAGTATAGGTGGGGGAAAACACGATTCCAATAAATCTTTAAACATAGAGTTACACAGGTTCCATTATTCGTGCTGAAAGGTGACAAAAAAGTTAATGTGCTATTGTCTATAAATGTAAGAGACGGAAAAAATAAGAGAACAGACTTGTGTATATAAGAGCCCCAACTTGTGTATTTAAGGCCAAGATAAACGAACACACAATTACTATCATAGTTTACTTAAATTGGAGATACACGAGTCCTTCAAGTATTGCCACGAAACAACAGCTAGCTATATAGAATGAGTTTGTTTCGTGGCATAATCAGGAGGAATCAGAAGCCTCCAATTTTCATACACGATCACAGGGTCCCTTAAACTTTTTGTTGTATCCTATTTTCCGTAATCAATGGGACAGTATATATATATATATTTTTTTTTTTTAATATTTGGTAATATTTTTGGTTTTATTTTAATGGTGTCAGTAATATATAGTCGCCACTCAAAAATCTCTCTTATTTCACTATACCTAAGGGGTGAATATCATATAAGCAGGGTAATTTGTGCTGCCATTTATTCCTTTCTATTTATAGTTTATTTTTTGTTCTGCAATTACTCCAAGCTACACCAAGAAACAGACCGCAATCGTGTAGTACATAATATAAATCAAGAGTCTGTTTCGTAGCCTAGTTTGAAGGAATCAGTCGCCCTCCAATTACTCTCCCACACCAAACTATCATCCCCACAAGAGTTAGTTTCATTAATTATGGAGACAGCACAGTTTTGGTTTCATTAGAGTGTCTTGATTCCTCTGAAGTACTCACATATATACATACATACATGAAATTGATAGGTATACATAGATGAATAGAGGGAATAAGTGATAGATAAATAGAAGGAATAAGTGATAGATAAATAGAGGGAATAAGTAGCAGATAGATAGATAGATAGATAGATAGATAAACAAAAATAATAATAATGGTGTCCTGTTGTTTCCTTGAAGAGCTGAAAGGAATCAATCAGTTGCTCTCTCTCTCTCTCTCTCTCTCTCTCTCTCTCTCTCTCTCTCTCTCTCTCTCTCTCTCTCTCTCTCTCTCTCTCTCTCTCTCTCTCTCTCTCTCTGTCTGCCTGTGTGTTGGGTAATACCAGTTGAGTACATGACACGATTGCGTTTCAGTAACCTCTATGTTTTGTCGAGGGGTCAACCACTTTACAAATAACAAAAACAATAACAAAAACACACACACACAGTTACTGACCTGAATTGTTGTTGTTGTTGTTGTTGTTGTTGTGCACACTCTGATAAAAAAAAAATATATAAAAAAAATATATATATATAATACAATCGAGTATAATGTGCATCGTAATGACACTGACTGATACAGATTGAGTATAGTTGTTGCTTTGTATATATTGAGTATTATGCTGTGTTGATATTATATGCATGGGTGTTCGTTCAAGTGTTAGAAAATATAATATTAGTGACGAGCCTAATGAGAGTGTTACAGATAATATATATATATATATATATATATTTTTTTTTTTTTTTTTTTTTTTGAGAAGGTACAAGGGAACATAGATTTTGATGTTTGTGAAATGAAGGCCCCTGACTGACTCGTACCAAATTTTTGCTTTAAAGAATGACCACTACCATGTAAATCTGTACGTAATTAAATCTGGTTTTGGTATTGTTAGGAATATTTTAGTAGCCTTTATTTCCGTGACAGATAATTTACCGTACGTTGATTATACGGTAACTTTTGGTATTTTCAGGTATTTTCAGGTGTTTTAGGGTAATTATCTCACACGTTGATTTCTGCTATAAACACAGATACACATCCACAAATACTTAGATACACACTTACTTTTTCTTCACAACACAAACACACACATACACTTATTTCCCCTCACACACACATACATATTTTTCCCTGACACACACACACACACACACACACACACACACACACACATTTATTTTACCCTCACACACACACACACACACTTATATTTCCCTCACACACATACACACACACACACACACAAAACAGCTGTATGTTTTGTGTGTATGGGCGTGTGTGTGTGTGTGTGTGTGTGTGTGTGTGTGTGTGTGTGTGTGTGTGTGTGTGTGTGTGTGTGTGTGTGTGTGTGTGTGTGTGTGTGTGTGTGTGTGTGTGTGTGTGTGTGTGTGTGTGTGTGACCCCATAGAGCAGCACCCGTCAATACTACACCACTTTGTTGGGTCGTGGTTTATGATGCTATTGAGAGGAGTAGTTCAACCACCACCCATCCGCCCACCTATACACACACACACACACACACACACACACACACACACACACACACACACACACACACACACACACACACACACACACACACACACACACACACACACACACACACACACACACACACACTATGCCGTAAGCTGAACGTGAACGAGACCAGGATGACTGTGTGTGTGTGTGTTGTGTGTGTGTGTGTGTGTTGTGTGTGTTATTGTGACAGTATATGTGTGTGTGTGTGTGTGTGTTATCATTGCTACACTCGTAACACGTTGCTCTAAAACAGTGGATACCTATTTTATCCATCGTTGAAATCACCCACTCTTTGGTCTCGATTCCCAGGCATTATTTTAGTTTCCTTCCAACTCCCAAACATTACACTCACACGTACTGGCAATGTCACATTTTGTGGTTCCTTGTGATTTTTGATCTAAAGGATTGTGAATTGGCCTTGCACTAGAATCGAAACCAAATTTGTAACATAAAAATAAGTCAACCATGCGCCTGAGGTTGTACTGTATTGTACTGTACTCTTGGGCATTACATTCTGTACTTATTAATTACCCATGTACTGTATAACCAAATTTGTAACATAAAAATAAGTCAACCATGTGTCTGAGGATGTACTGTACTGTACTGTACTCTTGGGCATTACATACTGTACATATTAATTAGTTATCCATGTACTGTACAAGTAAATTTTATACTGTCTGTTGTATATACAGTATGTAATTATTCTTTAAAATCTGAGACAAGTATAATAGAACACATATATACTGAGAAACTTTGTATAAGGAATTTTTTTTACCTTTTCGATAGTGAGTAAAACTTTGAATCCCCTCCTTGTCGAAAAGTGAGATTATTTAAGTTTATCTCCTGGAAATTAAAGTAACCATTATACCATTTGCTCCTTGAAAATTTCTTACTTTTATTTCATCTTGATACTGGAGGAATGAGATCCGTAATTGTATATATCCAGTGTATGATAAGAGCAAACCTCACAAAAAGTAGCTGATATTAAGAAGGGTAGTAGTGATCATTATATCTATTAATTAACAACTCTAATTATCCAACTATTACAAGGAATATGACGGATAATTATAGCCTCTCCATGTATTGTTTATAAAAGGAATTAGTGCTTGATAATGATGGTGTTAATCTGGTGTTTTCATGCACGTTCACCTCACATGTGCGTCATAACCTGGTTTGCTCTTTTGTTAATTAGTCCTTCGGTACATCAGATAATAATAGTGTTTGACGGTATGAGTAGAACTGAACACATCTAAACACTGTGTCATTGATAAAGAGGAGACTATACTTTGGGTACATTGGAACACCTTGATTCCTCCAAAGTATGCCAGGAAACAGCACCATATATAAACAAAACTAATGGTGACCTGTTGCTTGGAATAGCTTGGAGGAATCAGTATCTCCAAATATGACTGAACTATACCCTCCCCTTAAAATAATACAGCGTTATCCATGCGTGAGGGGAATATTCATCGTGGCACACAGGTGAGTCACAGGTGCTCAAGACGGGTTCGGTAATTACGTGCATCCACCTGTAAATGCTTTCTTTAAAAATAGACCGATAAAGAATACAAGTATAATATATTTCATTTGTGTCTCCGTTACACCAGTTTGGTCCTTGAATTTAATTACGGTTTGATAACAACACAGCTTCTTTTACTCGAGCTGCTCATGGAAGTTATTATTAAAGATACATTAATATTATACTTTTTTAACTGATATAACTTTTTGGGTTTGTCACGAGAGAATTATCACTGTCGGTGTAGCAAAAATATCGTTATCCAAGTATTATGTCAGTAAATTGGAGGCTCCTAATTCTTTCAACCTGAGCCAGAAAATACAAAAACACATTCTGAGGGAGGCCGTTTCATGACATGGTTTGAGAGAATCAGCAGTAGCCTTCCATTCACGAACAAAATGATAACTCCTTCACCTTCTGCTACACGGCTGAGTCCTATATAGTGTGTCGTGATAACCTTTACGTTCAGGGATATAGTCTTCAGGTTTGTAAGGATGTAGATGTTTGTTACTCTCATACAGACTGATAAAACTCTACACCATGTATATATATATATTGTACAATTTATGCCAGAGTAAAAAACTAGGGAAGTGAAATACCAAAACAAATGTAATGGGTTGTGTAAAAGGATATTTCGCCAGAATCTTTTGTCTTAAAGTGTTAGTGACATTTCTCGCGAGTTTATACATGATTTTATAGAAGAAATTTTTTGCATTAATAGACTTTGTATGTATGAAGCACTGTCACAAGCACGAACAGGATCAGAGTGGCATAGTGATATCCTTTATGACAGAATTTTCGTAGGTTGCTTTGATTCATGGCTGATAATTAAGTTTACCTAAAAAAGGAAAATAACTAACACTTAAGAGTTGAATCAGTGAAACAGGATCTGAGGGAGGGAGATACTGAAACTCAAGTGTATTAGTGAAGTAGTCCAGGTGGGTTGGTGATTCTCGACTCCAGCCAATATATCTTCTACGTCAGAGCCAAGTAGTAATAAGGGTTGCCAGAACACACAAGTTACTTCTGAGAATAAACTTGTACCGAGAGACACACACCATCATGTTACCACTGTTTGTTATTGTAGCAACATATTATAGTTCTATCAATAAAAGACCTTGGAAACTATAACTTGATTCAATATAACACAATGGATTTATATTTTAGAGACACGGTAGGATGAAGCTCTATATACCTATGGATAGTACAGCACCTGGTGACCTTCTGAATAGCCTTTGTTGTTTCATTTGAAAGAAGGATAATTATCTGAGTGAACCCTTTTAATGCTAGAATATTACCGTAGTACATTATAACTCCATCTATTTACTCTTCACTATCAACATAACATACAATAGTCCCAAATTTACATGAGGAAACAAATACTTTTATGTTTGAATCTTAAAACATATGATAAACCCACAACCATTTATTTTATGTTTGAATCTTACCACATATGATAAACCCAAAACCATTTATTTTATGTTTGAATCTTAACACATATGATAAACCCACAACCATTTATTTTCACACATGACTAACAACAGAACAAAGATGAGTGAGAGTCGCTTGTTGTGGAAAGTTACCCATTGTTTGCGTTCACAGGAAAGAGAAGAGGAAGAGAGAGTGAACCGGGATGATGATATTTATACTCGTGATCCAACAACAAGGCCTCTCTCTCTCTCTCCCCCCCCCCCCCCAAGGCTAGTCCTAAATATTGACATTGAAACCCACTACTGTATTTTTCTTTTGTGGACATGTCAGTTGGTGAGGGTTGGACACATCATAAACTCACTTACTGTAGCGACATCAAGGCTACAATTAGGATCTGAAATGTTGAGACATGTGAAAAATGAGTCAGTCTTATTCTGTTTTTTTTTTATATATATATTTTCTGTGTTGTCTTTTTTTTCACTTCCAGGGTTTGTTCATCGATACAGAATTTTGATTTTCCGTTTATTCAAAAAATATTTATATACATGCATGAACATTGACCAATATTATTATTCAAGATGGAAGGTTATACGCTCCTTGATAATACCAATGTCATTTTCCCATTTCTATGATAAAGAATTTCCTGTGCTAAACTTGGATGAAGATAGAACACTCCAACAAAACTATTGACGTAGATTGGAGGCTTCATGTATTTATATAATGTGATCGAATAATGTAATATGTAATAGTAAGTTTTCGGGACTTTCGTGTGTGTGTGTGTGTGTGTGTGTGTGTGTGTGTGTGTGTGTGTGTGTGTGTGTGTGTGCGTGTGTGTGTGTGTGTGTGTGTGTGTGTGTGTGTATCTGTGTGTCTGTGTGTGTGAATAAAAGAGGGATGTATGTGTGTGTGTGTGTGTGTGTGTGTGTATCTGTGTGTCTGTGTGTGTGAATAAAAGAGGGATGTATGTGTGTGTGTGTGTGTGTGTGTTCGAGTGGATGCGCGCACGTATTTATGTGTGTATTTCTAAAGAGGAAAGGTGTTGTGAGAGAGAAAGTGTAGTGGAGAAGTATGTTGTTTTGTAGTTGTGTGTATGTTTATGGGTGTGTGTAAGTGTATAAACAGACAGGGGGGTTGTAGGGGAGAAAGTGTATGTATAGTGTGTGTATGTATAGTGATGTATAGTGTGTGTGTGTGTGTATGTGTGTATATATGTGTGTGTGTGTGTGTAAACAGGGAAGGTACTGTAGGGGAGAAAATATATCTATAGCGAAATTATGTGTGGTAGTGTGTGTGTGTATGTGTATGTATGTTAAGAGGGAAGGTATTGTGTAGTAGAAAGAACATATGCATTATATTATATTATACAGTATATATATATAGTGTGTGTGTCAGAATATGTGTGTGTTTATTTGTTTGTGTATGTGTGTCATAGAATATTTTTGTTTATTGTGTGTGTGTGTGTGTGTGTGTGTGTGTGTGTGTGTGTGTGTGTGTGTGTGTGTGTGTGTGTGTGTGTAGAAAGTGTAGTTAGTATAGTAGTAGTGTAGTTGTGGCTGTAAAGGAAAGTTGACCTCTGAGGTCTCTGGTGCCTCTTTCCCC
>JAWZYT010006865.1:0-2500 GCA_034508575.1 Petrolisthes manimaculis | reverse complement strand
CTTCCTTCCTTCCTTCCTTCCTTCCTTCCCTTCTTTCCTTTCTTCCTTCCTTCCTTCCTTTCTTCCTTCCTTTTTTCTTTCCTTCCCTTCCTTCCTTCCTTCCCTTCCTTCTTTCCTTCCTTCCTTCCTTCCTTCCTTCCTTCCTTCCTTCCTTCCTTCCTTCCTTCCTTCCTTCCTCCATCATACCGGTAGTGGGCAGGGGGGGGGGGGGGGGAGGGGAGGGGAGGGAGGAGGAGAGGGGACGAAATGAAGGGCAGAGAGGGCAAGGGGGAAATGAAATGAGAGGGTGTGCGTGGGTAGTGAAAGTGGGCGAACGTGTGGATGGAACGGGCGGAGCAAGGGTCACCACCAGAGAGAGAGAGAGAGAGAGAGAGAGAGAGAGAGAGAGAGAGAGAGAGAGAGAGAGAGAGAGAGAGAGAGAGAAAAAAAAAAAAAGAGAGAGAGAGAGAGACAGACCGACCTTAATAATCGGTACTTCTGAGAAATTAAAAACAACACACACACACACACACACACACACACACACACACCACACACACACACACACACACACACACACACACACACACACACACACACACACACACACACACACACACTATTATTCAGGATACTGCTTCATTATTCAGGGATGTGCTTTTGAGAGACGCTAACGGTAAATTGAAGGCTACTGATTCCTCCAGGCAGTACCACAAAACAAAATACCTAAGGGAGTATAATGTTTCGTGGAATAGTTTGCAGTAACCAGAATCCTCCAATACAACAATTTCCTTAAGATTTATTATATGATGAGAGACTTAAAATGAAGAAATAATAATACAAGCGAAAGTTTGTATACACACACACACACACTATACCAAACACACACACACACACACATACACACTATATCGAACACAGACACACACACACATCCACACTATATCAAACACAGACACACACACACATCCACATTATATCAAACACACACACACACACACACTATATCAAACACACACACACACACACACACACACACACACACGCGTTGGGTGGGTTGCGTGTTGACGGTGGGAGTGAATGGGCTGCCTCCCTTGCCAACTAATGACAACTTTGTGTGAGTCTTCCATCTGTCTGTGTGTGTGTGTGTGTGTGTGTGTGTGTGTGTGTGTGTGTGTGTGTGTGTGTGTGTGTGTGTCTGTGTGTCTGTGTGTGTGTGTGTGTGTGTGAGAAGAGCTGAGTAATGCCGGTGGTGTGAGGCTGAGAGTTTATGACCGCTGGTGTGAATATGAGAGAGAGAGAGAGAGAGAGAGAGAGAGAGAGAGAGTTAGTTAGTTAGTTTTATGGGTGTGAGTGAGTGAGAGAGAGAGCTCGTTATATTTTGGGTGAGTGCGTTTGTGGTTTTTTAATTATGTGTTTTGTGCTCCAGTGTGTTTTAGTTAATGTGTTTGAGTTTGGTGTGTGTGTGTGAGAGAGTGTTCTATATAGTGCTTGTGTGTGTGTGTGTGTTTGAGTGTTTGTTTGTGTGTGCTTGAGTGTGTGTGTGTTCCATGTAGTGCTTGTGTGTATACAGTAGATATATGTGGGTGTGTGTGTGTGTTCCATATAGTGCTTGCGTGTCTACAGTATATATGTGTGTGTGTGTGTGTGTGTGTGTATGTGTGTGTGCTTTAGATGCAGATGCAGTGTTTGTGAATGTAAATGCCTGTGAATGAGATCACGTGTGTGTGTATAATGGTCGAGAAGATGTAAGTATAATCTCATAGTTGTATACTCGTGAATAGGCAGGCATGTGTGTGTGTGTGTGTGTGTGTGTGTGTGTGTGTGTGTGTGTGTGTGTGTGTGTGTGTGTGTGTGTGTGTGTGTGTGTGTGTGTGTGTGTGTGTGTGTGTGTGTGTGAATGAAATCGCATGAGCATGAACACAGCAGGAATTTAAGCAGTTACGTCTCTCGCTCTCTTTCTCTCTCTCACACACTCTCTCTCTCTCTCACACACTCTCTCTCTCTCTCTCTCTCTCTCTCGTGTGTGTGTGTGTGTGTGTGTGCAATTATATATGGGCTTGCGTGCGTGTGAACAGTCGTGGACGAATATTCTTTTTCCCTTCCTGCATTGTAATAAAAGGATATATATATATTTTTTTTTGGTGAATTGGAGGAGGGATGGGGGGCTACTGATTCCTCCACTCTTTGCCAGGAAACAGACGCCCTCAATTGTACGGACGGGGATTCTGTTTCGTGGCACTGTTTGGAGGAATCACAGACCTTCCAATTCACCACCAAAATGTTTTCCAATTAACTAGTAACGGGATTGTCTAGTCGTGTTTGGGGAAGAAAAAAAAACACTGCATATGTATTAATGTGTTCATACGTATTAAGTTCAAATGTAATAGTATATATTTTGATACTTCCTTAATTAAGACATTTTAGCAACAGGGTTAGATACACGGAAGGTGAGATGGATTTATTTTTTTATTATATATATATATTTTTTTATTATTATATTTTTTTTTAGTCTGTATAG
>JAWZYT010006864.1:0-22500 GCA_034508575.1 Petrolisthes manimaculis | reverse complement strand
CTACCCGTCGCAAACGTCCTTCCCGTGTTCGGGGTGGAGCCAGACCACAGCCAGTAGAGGATCAAGCAACCGCTGCCACACAAATAGATAGATCATCACCGGTGACTAACAGTAATACTCCCAGGGTTAATGTTAGAAGGAAGCCACTAGACAGTTCCTCTGGTCCCAAGTTTCCCCCACGTCGGTCATCGCCAGCAGCAGCAGCAGAAGTAGAAGGCGACACTAAAGAAGCCCCATTGAACCAGGACCCAACACCCACAGCGATAGACTCTGAGAGGGAGACGACAAGAGTGAGGTCAAGAGTGAGAATGCCACGACCTAGAAAGACCCCCACCACCACGTCATTACCTGTCGAATATGACTATTATTAGCGCACCACATATTTATTATGTACACAGTCACGCCTTTTGTTGTGTAATTAGTTACGTTGTTTATACCGAACTTTCCTTAATAAACAAGAAAAACAACTTTGCAGTGCGCTTTTACCCTTCCATCTGATTGCAATACTTCACTATTGTATGAACTTGTGTGAAGTGCCTTTATCTCAGCAAGTCTGGGACAAGTATTAAATAAACCATACAATTTCAACAAATGAACATAATTACTTAATGTGATTAAATATAAATGTGGTACTCGATGTTGGAAGTGAATATTTTCAGTCACTTGAGAGTGAAATATTAAATCACGTGTTTATTGAACAAATACCACACTTACAGGTATGTATGTACAGTCTGTCAATTATGTACGTACCCCACCCTCGCTCAGTTCCTCACAGTTTTGGCTGGTAAAATCTGGAGTAATAAGCAGATTTTTCTTACAGTGATTGTGATTAGTCGATTTAATATTTACTGTATGATACCCCTGTTTTCTACTCCAGATTTTACCAGCTAAAACTGAGAGTAACTGAGCGAGGGTGGGGTACATGTATCATTGGCAGACTGTACACTCGCAGTCCAAAATTTGTATCCAGGTCTTGTTGAAGATTCGAATCATTTGACACACTAGTGAACCAATTACAAGGCTTATCCTGTTTCATATTTGCCTGAGCTCGTTTAATACTCGATCAGGGTATTCGAAGCAAGACTGGATACTTATTTTGGAGTGTGAGTGTACACAATCTCCAAACTTTACTTCTTGCAGTCCCAATGAATAATATAATTTGTTTTTTTTATTTTTGTTGCTCTATTCTCAAAAAAAAAAAAAACTTTGAAAACATTCGATGAAATTATGAGCTTACCGGCAATTATGTTTTATGAATGGATTAATAAGCTATACCATACTTTAAATTACCTTCATTTCCCTCTTAATTAAAGTAAATTATTATTCCTTTACTTATAAAAATGTTTCACAGGATGTTTGCCCGACCGACACTGAATCAAAACAAACAAAGAACCTTCCTTGCTTTGTATACTGACTAAAAATAGGAGTTTGAAAGAAAATTGACGTGTTCTGATGAAGATGTGGGTGTGGAATATAGAGTTACAATCCCGGGACTACGTACTGTATACACTCGTGATACATAATTTCTGACCAGAGTGTGAGGAGGGAGAAAGCTTCGAATCGCCTGGTATTGCTCATTTCCCCACATGCAGTACACCTATTGAGGCTGATGTGTGTGTGTGTGTGTGTGTGTGTGTGGTGCCTGCCAACGTCTCCGGTCAACCAAAGATTATGTATCACGAGTGTATGTATACGAGGAAAACAATGCCGAGGGAGACGAAGATATTATAAGTGAGATGGAGAGAAGCTAAAGAAGTCTTGTGTTTAGGTGAGGAACTACTTATATATAATTATACTTCATGAGTTGAGTGCCATTGAATTGAACTCATATTTTCTCTTGTATGTTGTTGTATGTTGTATCTTATAATTTTGTTATTGGCATCACAATATATTATAATCTCTATTTACAAACCCACTTTTATATGCAATTTATTATTACAACAAAAAGGTATTATTATTTAACTCGGAAAATTGAAGGGTTATTGATTCCTCCAAACTCATCCAGTAAATATATAATATAAATATATAATATATTTCAGTATATATGTAGAGAAACTGTTCATTTTTATGGTTTGGAGGAAATAGTAGCCTTTCACTTCAACCACTCCAGCAGATTATCACTTGAAGGTGGTAATTCTTTTTTGTTTAATTGGAGTGCCTTGATTCCTCCAAAGTATGCTAGAAAACAGAACCAGATGGACAAATATAATGGTGTCCTGTTGCTTGGGATTGTTTGGAGGATTCAGTTACTCCAGATTTACCAACACCAAATTTCCCCATTTATTAAAGGACCCTGTGATCGTATATAGGAGACCTTCATGTTGGGGACTTCTGTTTCCTCCTGACCATGCCACGAAACAAGCTCCTTCATAATCATAGGTGTGTGTGTGTGTGTGTGTGTGTGTGTGTGTTTCGTGGCAATGTTTGAAGGACTCATTTACCTCCGACTACTTCACAGTGAGGGTTCTTAATTAACAAAAGTAACAAAAACAATCAAACACAACTTGTATAATTATGTATGCATTTGTTTTTATTTCAATATACATAGGTCTTTTTTTTTTTTTTTTACAGTGATTCGTTCAAAATGTGTCAATGTTTTAAAATTATTATTAGTCCTAATTTCCTCATTATTTATTTATGGTGTCAAATTTATGGCACAGTTTGGGGGAATCAGTAGCATCCAATTGACAGAGAGACGAATAAGGTTACTCCCAGAAAGTTTTGAAAGATAATGTGTGGAGTAATAGTATAAGGGGCCTAGTGTTATTATTAATATTTTGTTGTCGGCAAAATTATGATACGTAATTCCTGACCAGAGACAAACGGCAGGCACCACACACACACACACACACACACACACACACACACACACACACACACACACACACACACACACACACACTCTCTCTCTCTCTCTCTCTCTCTCTCACACACACACAAACACACTAGCAGCATCACTTTACACATTTCCCTCTCTGGATTCCACACACACACACACACACACACTCTCTCTCTCTCTCTCTCTCTCTCTCTCTCTCTCTCTCTCTCTCTCTCTCTCTCACACACACACACACACACTCACATACACACACACACACTCACACACACACACCCTGCATTCGAACACATCAGCCTCTATAGGTGTACTGGGTGGGGAAATGAGCAATACCAGGCGATTCGAAGCTTTCTCTTCCTCACACACTGGTCAGAAATTATGTATCTTATGGTATAATTATGTAGGTAGATGAATTAGTAGCCTTTAGAAATTACGGGTGTGTTGTTTGTTATAAGTTACTGTATTGAAGGACAATTGATACCAAACGTAAATAATTTTTTTGTTCTCCTAACCTTATTACGGAAAGTTTTCGCCGTTCCTAAATACTTGGTTTGGGAATGGTTGTCATAATTATTAGCCTTACTTACATGACACACAGGAGGAATAATATGAACACAAATATCACAATATAGCCTTGGCAATAAAGTAACATTATTGTTTTAGGGGAAATTAGAATACACTGTGATGATTTTCGTGCATGCAAACTATCAACTAAACTCAGTTGTATTGATCCTAAATATATATCCAGACAATTCACCAATAAAATATCTGCCTTAGGAAATAATGTTATAATTGTTGGAAACCTCAGAAAGCGGTTGTGGTTGTATGACTCTTGTCCCTCGTTACTACCAGCTTGTTCCCTTGTATCTAGCTAGGAAGTAGAATGACAAGGTTAACAATATATGGGAGGCAGAAAGCGTACATGACGGGCCACACATACATCACGATAGGGCTTGAGGGCAGCGCAGACAGTTGGACTATGGTAGCATTTATACAGGAAAGGTCTCACGTCCACTACTGAGTGACAGGGCCACATGGCTTGGAATGCAAAGAGGCACTTAATGTCTTTGTCGTAGGATGTGTAGGGATTGGGATGGACTGCTGGTGTGGGACAGCTGGCGTCCTCCTGCCACGACCTGACCAGCTCCTGCAGACTGGAGGCGTTCCTTCCTTGCCGTGTGTGCCAGTCGTTGGCCACTTCACCATCGTAGGAGCCAAGCAAACCGTGGGTGTAGTTGAAGGCCCAGCCAGACACGTTCACCATCACTACATGAGCCTCCTTCAGTAGAGTGATGCCCACCAGAGGTGACTCCATTATGACTTGTTGTGATGTCACCATAACAGTGATGGGTGACACTGTACTCTCACCATTAGTCACTGTTTGTCCATTCAACTTAACAGTGAAGTCTGGACTAATGGAGGCGTGAGTATGACCTGCCTGGAAGGTGATCTCAGGTGATGACATGGGCTGAGGGTGTGACATGGAGACACGAGCCACACCGGGGATGGAAGTGAGTACCACCTTACACCGGGAACGAGGGGCACGCAACACACCACCGTCAAACGTCCCCATCTCTGTGCCATTGACAATTATGGCTGTTGCATTGAAGGGTGGTGGGAGGCGCTGTGCTGGGAGCCATCTGTTATAAAGCTCTGGTAGGGAAGTGAAGGGTATGGCAGCTTCGACTGTCATGAATGGAGCCTTCATTGTATCCAACATCGCCCGACTGACTGAATACATGGGTTTATAAAGAGGAATGGCTACCATGATGAAACCATCCTCACTTTCTGGCCCCGTACTTGTTCTCATTCCCAGCAACTTGGATGTAATGTAGTAACTCATCATGTTGGTTAGCTTCTCCTCCTGGCAAAAGAAAAACATAATTATTGATATAAACATTTAATTCTCTTAATTGGGGTTCCATCACACTGGGACCACTCTCTTCCTTCATCATACCTCCATTTTTTGTTCTAAGTCCAAATGTTCTCAGAAGACTACCAAATTCTCCAAACTGTGTCATGAAACAAGACTCCCCAGTTAGAATGTGTTAGTGTTGGCATTGGTACAGTACTTACATTATTCAGGGTATTGATGGTGGCAGCAATAATATTTTTGGTTGATGGGAATTTAAGCATATACCGTCGTCCGTCTTCAAGGTCCTGTTTGAGAACATCCTTGGTTCTTTCCGTCACCTCCACAGCTGTGTGGTACTGCTCTGGGTAGCTGGACTCCAACGGCTCCAGAATTTCTCTCCTGACGAAGAGTGCAGGGCTGCTCTCGGTGACACAGCGTCGTAGGAAGGTCATCAAGATCTGGGGCTCCTCTCCAGTCAACACCCACTGCAATACTTGTTTCGTGGCTGTAGGAAGTACTAACATATACAGTATATTCCTTTATCAAGAATGCTTGGGGACAACTTTAGTTAATGTGAATTATTCTCATTAGTTCAAAGGCAACAGTAATGTAAAATGTCCGATTTTTACCCCTTCCTTTTAATTGATGATAACAAACAAAACCACGGCCTTGTACAATAAAAAAAATGACACCAGTGTATGATACTCTATCCTTTCGCTGGATCAACCCTGTCTGAAAAAAAACTGAGTAACTGAACTTGCCTTGCGAATACCAAAACAAAAAACAAAAATCACACAAAGGCAAGTCCAGTTCCTCCTCAGTATACGCTGCCACCACCAAACCAAAGATTGATCATAGGAACCAAGCTATCACACACTGGAGGGGTAACGTAGCCTTAATTAATAAGCACGTGTGCAAGCAACCCAGAATTACTTTAACGGGGTTCAACCAGTGTCTTAAATTAAATCCATTATATCGGTGACGGAATACTCAACGAAATATGAACTAGTTTATTTTATGCACACGATTAGGTGTCACAACAAAACAATATTATATATATATATATATACTTTCCCCAGTCCCCAATCCTAAACCCGCTGTCACTAGAACTGGGACAATCCCGAGTTACGCTAGTGGCAAATCTATACAAACAAAGAAACAAAAAAATAGTAATAAATTCACTCAAAATACTCCTACTCTTAAATAAAAATAATATACATATATATCTCCTATTGCCGAAACAAATATTATACTTTTAGAATTGAGTTAGTTTCACTTATTACCAGCAATCTCTAAAACTTAACACTTCTACACCGGTGAACTATGGTTATCCAAGGGATTGTGCTCTGATGGCTTTCACCACGGTAGACGAAAAGAGACTCTATTAATAACATTATCAAATGAATTTAAATACTCTACCTCATTATTAACACTTGTAGTCACAGGTGAAGTATTATCCTAGTAAGAGTTACCTTTTCACCACGGGTCACTTCCTTCTCACCTCGTCCCGTCAGTTTTATGGCATCTACTCCTGACAAACTAGTCCCTCAGAACCTATATTTCGTCTATTCCACTAATTTCTTCCTCCCAGGTGTCTTCCATAGTTACATTTTATGATCAACTAATATCCTTATTATTCTAATACATTATCTTTACCCTCAATTACATATAATACAATTTTACAAATACACAGTACACCTATTTGTTTCGCCAACAGAAAATGGCTTGTCCTCTCTTTGGGACTACTTTAGTACCCTGCCTATCTTAAACAATTTTCTAAGTAAGTTACCAGTACAAATGCTGGTATCACAGGAGAGTTAGGTTCGTAATTATCATAATTATAAAAGCAGGTTCTAAATTCTTTACACGTATTTTTCCTATTCCTAACACTACACCTAAGTCATTATTTCTCTATCTCTAACTAACAATATTATTTACATCTTACTTCCTATTACCTGCATATATATCCTAAATAACATTATACATAAAATAGGGGTGTTACAATAACAAAAATTATGACTGTAGAAACTGTAACGTGTTTTCGCCGACATCACAATGCTAATTTTATGCAGACATTCATACTCATAGAAAGAATAAAGACATTATAACTCACCCTGCCAAGTATTACCGGTGACTCCACCATACGTCTCCTTCAAGGACTGGATTACCTCCTTGATTTTCATGTTGTAAACTTCTTGAACTTGGATGATGGCAGACTGAGCCCAGGAGAAGATCTGCTTGATGTAAGTAATGGTGGATGTCTGGAGGAAGTTGTTGAGAGTCTGCCACATTGGGTGGATAATGTCACTGTTCACTTCCTGGCAGATCTGTCTGTAGTCCTCACTGATCTGTGACATTATCTTACTCAGCTCAGGATCAGGGAAGGTGATTCCTTTTTGTCTGGCTTCTTGTACCAAGTTCTGGTAAACTGACTCAACCCAAGACCAAGTGGCTCTCATTACACTCCTCATCTCCTCCAACACTGAGTCCTGTAAAACAATAATTAACATTATATTTATTACTGTACTGATGGTAATGGTTGTCTACATGTAAATATTGTCATTACACTCCTCATCTCCTCCAACACTGAGTCCTATTAATTAAACAATAATCAACATTATATTAATAACTTATATTACAGTACTGATGGTAATGGTCGTCTACACGTAAATATTGTCATTACACTCCTCATCTCCTCCAATACTGAGTCCTGTTAAACAATAATCAACATTATATTTATTACTTATATTACAGTACTGATGGTAAGGGTCGTCTACACGTAAATATTGTCACGATGTAATAATGAACAGGAAATTCTATAAAACTTAAATGTTCTTAACTCAGATACTGTACCCCAAAATGTGTGTGTTCTCTGATCCCTTAATTATCCAGCAGGCTATGTAAAATAATATACTTGAAATGATTTAATGTTCGACAATGAGAATTAAACAATATTTGCAAATATATGTGAATGATAAATGAAACCAACAATATCATAGTATCAAGTTGTCGTCACCAATTTTGGAATACTGTACTTAATGGAAATAGTATTAGTATAATTATTTTGATGAAATATCCCACAAGAAAATGCATACATGCACAATATACCTTGAAGAATAACTAACCTTAATAGTAGAGAACTTCTCAGCGTTATAACCCAGTTTGGTTTTCATATTCAGGGGAGATGTAAGTTCAACACCAACTATGAACACTGGATACTTGTCGAAGCTCTGCCTGTCTGTCTCAGATATGCTGAGTTCTGCGGTGTGTGGCAGTTGAACACCAAGTTTAGAAATGTATATTTTATTTGCCCGAGGTCTCTTGGTGATCAACTTAATGAAGGCGGGTCTGCACATGTCACTCTCAATATCCAGAGTTCCAGTGATGGAAGTGTAAAGTCTGGCGTCCATCTTGACACCATTACAATGAGGCATCATCTGGGACTTAATCACTCCAGAAAGGTCCATCACGGGACTCTGGTTTGTCAACACACGTACGGCCATTACTGAGTCTCTTGGTGAGATGTGATCCCACTTGCCAATCACGTGAAGGGAAGAAGAAGAGGAAGAGGGATTCTTGAGGAACTTCAACTCAATATTCTTAGTTTGAGGAGCCCAACCCAATTCCAGGTATACTCGTGGCTTTATCTGTAACACCTAAAAAACAACAATACTTATATTATTATAACTACATCAATAATATTTATATAACAACTACATCAACAATATTTATATAACAACTACATCAATAATATTTATATAACAACTACATCAATAATATTTATATAACAACTACATCAATAATATAACATTATAATATAAACTTTAAAGTTAACATAGACTTTATCACAGTATATTTCTATGTATATAATTACATGAACACATCAACTTACCCTTGACTGTAGGTCTGTCACAACTATTATAGTGTTGTTGGCAATAAGGTTGGAGTGAAGAGTGGCAGTGAGTTTGTTAACAGTGTTAGCTTTATGTCTCTGGTCTATTAATAATAATAATAATAATAATAATAATAATAATAATAATAATAATAATAACTTACCCTAGACTGTAGGTCTGCTACAATCTTTATGGTGTTGTTGGCAATAAGGTTGGAGTGAAGAGTGGCAGTGAGTTTGTCAGTAGTGTCAGCTTTATGTCTCTGGCCTATTAATAATAATAATAAACACAATAATAATAACTTACCCTTGACTGTAGGTCTGCTACAACCTTAATAGTGTTGTTGACAATAAGGTTGGAGTGAAGAGTGGCAGTGAGTTTGTCAGCAGTGTCAGCTTTATGTCTTTGGTATATTAATAATAATAATAATAATAATAATAATAATAACTTACCCTTGACTGTAGGTCTGCTACAATCTTAATAGTGTTGTTGGCAATAAGGTTGGAGTGAAGAGTGGCAGTGAGTTTGTCAGCAGTGTCAGCTCTGGCCTATATTTAATAATAATAATAATAATATAATTACGTCAACTTACTCTAGACTGTAGGTCTGCTACAATCTTTATAGTGTTGTTGGCAATAAGGTTGGAGTGAAGAGTGGCTGTGAGTTTGTCAGCAGTTTGTCTCTGGTATATTTAATAATAATAATAATTATAATAATAATAATAATAATAATAATAATAATAATAATAATAACTTACCCTAGACTGTAGGTCTGCTACAATCTTTATAGTGTTGTTGGCAATAAGGTTGGAGTGAAGAGAGGCAGTGAGTTTGTCAGCAGTGTCAGCTTTATGTCTCTGGTATATTAATAATAATAATAATAATATAATTACATTAACTTACCCTAGACTGTAGGTCTGCTACAACCTTAATAGTGTTGTTAGCAATAAGGTTGGAGTGAAGAGAGGCAGTGAGTTTGTCAGCAGTGTTAGCTTTATGTCTCTGGCCTATATTTAATAATAACAATAATAATAACTTACTCTAGACTGTAGGTCTGCTACAATCTTTATAGTGTTGTTAGCAATAAGGTTGGAGTGAAGAG
The DNA here is from genome assembly GCA_034508575.1 of Petrolisthes manimaculis. NCBI lineage: Eukaryota > Metazoa > Arthropoda > Malacostraca > Decapoda > Porcellanidae > Petrolisthes > Petrolisthes manimaculis. The sequence continues at coordinate 12,815 of JAWZYT010006864.1, read as the reverse complement.
TGGCAGTGAGTTTGTCAGCAGTATCAGGGAAAATGTCCAATTCAAAGGAACCTTGTAATTCACCATTTGCTGTTGATGAATATTGTAGAAGTGTTGCCATGTCTTTACTAAGACTTGGATGACTTACATGACCTTCATAACGAGTTGTACCATAGTTATTGTGGGATTTAACACCAACTACATATTTAATGTTACTTTGATCTTTATTAGGATAAAATTGAAGGTTAACCTCTGAAGGGGAATACTTGGCTTGACCTTCCATAGTACGAGATGGAGATTGAATCATAACAGTGTGTGTATTGAGGTTTGGTCTGTGGTAACGAGAACGGAATATAGATCTTGGGTTGTTATAACTAATTCTATTGACTGTATTTGTTGTTGTCATCATCTTTATCACTTGTTGCATAACATTATGAATGGTGTTCATATCAATGGCTGTATCTATGGTCTTAATTCCACCTTGTGGGTAAAGATCCAATTGCCAATTAAACATGGAAGATGGTTGGCTGACAACTGTCTCCAACTTAATCTTATAAGAGTTCTCTTGACAGTTCATCTGTAGTTGTGTTATCAGTGGTTGACTCAAGCTGGGAGTTTGACCACTTATCTGTCATGAAGAGAAAAAGAATAAGATATAGATTTTCTAAACTGGTGAAACTATAAATGATGATAAACAGGTGGTTGACTCAAGCTGGGAGTTTGACCACTTATCTGTCATGAAAGGAAAAAGAATAAGATATAGATTTTCTAAACTGGTAAAACTATAAATGATGATAAACAGGCCAATGACTCATTGTTATTACTTTCAATTCCTTACCTTGAGTTGGACAATGCGTTCCTGAGAAGAACTATGATGGTTAACGAGGAAAGTGAAGGACTTATGTTGGCCTTCAGGGGAAATGTAGTCCACCTCAGAGTTTATCTTGAAGCCATAGAGTCCAGCTGCACTCTCTAAGTCAAACTTACTGATGAGTTTGTACTGTCTGTTCTCTGGACTCTTGTAGTCGATGTGAGTTTCAGTCTTGAAGTAGGTGTTACTTTGATGGAGAGCCAGGTGAGTTTGAAGTGAGTGTATTTGGTGACTTGGTGTTGTCATCTCTACCAGGAAGGAACCCTGACCCTGAACCTGTGTTAGGAGACTCTGGGGCTGAAGGTCCAACTTTACACGGTAGTTCTCACCCATCATTGTCACTTCATTCCTGCAGCAAGTAAATTATTGATTTATTATACCATCTGTAATTACGAGTTTAAATTAACGTAAATTTTGACATTGTAAGGTCAGTATTATTTACGTGGCGAATACAACATTCAGCAAATTCAAAATGACGGATTCCTCCAAATTATAATAGAACACAGACGACAAAGTGTTATACCAAGGACACGTGTTTGTTGAAGGCACAAGTTTCTTGGAGAAAAGTAGTACAGAACTTTGCATAGCCATTAAAGATACTAACATAAAAATATAAACAGACAGACAAGCAGACTTACTGAATGATGAGCTGTGGAGGTTGAGTGGAGTACCTGATGATCTGAGTCTGGATGGACGCTTTCTTACTCTGATCCCTGTCAGCGTCCCAGGAGACGGATGCCTGCCACTGCTTACTGTCCAGGTTGAGGTCTGTAAAGGCCTTCACTCTGCGTGGGAGTTCAGTTTGGGGAAGCAGAAGTGTGTTGGTACTCAGGTGTAGAATGTTTTCCCTCATAACAACATCCATCTTTCCATCAATAATCTGTGGCAGTAAGAGCTTAGCGCTGACCATGGAGCCCTGAGATGACCCAAGTTTAATGGTCCACTCCACCACCATGACTGGCTGCTGCTGATTATCAAACCTCACGCTAACCACCTGCTTGTGTTCTTGGAAGATGAAGGTGGTGGTTAAACGCTTGTCGCCGTTGATGGTCACGTCTGTCATGAGTTTTGTATCGCTGGGAGTAAAAACCAATGTGACTGGTCCCTGGATGATGAAGAGGTTACCACCACCCTTAGTCATGGCCACCTTCACTGAATATTGAGACTCTCCCAGGCCGGCTGTCTTCGCCTCAAACTTGATGGGCTCAGAGAACACCTGAGACTCAATCTGGGAATATTAAAGATCAAAGAGTCGTCAGTTTTTTTAAGGGGGTATGGGGAGTGTGTGTGTTTCATGGCAATATTTGAAGGACTCATATGTCTCCAAATTTCTGACGACATCACAGGGTCCCTTTATAAATCAGTTGAAGAATTTGTTTCCCGTCGAAAACTTACTACGAAATGAGCAGCAACTGATGACTCGTACTGCAGTGATGTGTCCAAATCCAAAATCTTCATGTTGTCACCGGCACGAAGAAGTCTTGTGGCAGCGGCATACTTGGACCGACTCAATTCCATGTTGTAGTCAGCTTTGTATTCCTCGGTACCAGCTGCTTTCCCTGTAATTTTCGACACGTATCCTGATGGGACAAACCTACCTCTCACATGATATTGTTATTATGGTTTGAGTGAATATGTTCCATGAGCAAGTGATACAATGATGGCACTGATTGGAATGGATAATACTGTAGCCTAGTAAAACGAAAACTAAAGGGAAGCCAAACTTACCTGAGAATGAACCAGAGGTAACCAAGTTTACTCCCGGTGAACCTTGAATGTCTGTCCTGGCCTCCAAAGACACCAGCTCCCGACCACTCCGAGACACTTTGAAACTGGAGGAGTACTCTGTGCTATCACTTGAACTGTCGGTCCTGTGGAAGAAAGTCACTGCCCTCCAGGACTTCACAGCTCCTTGGAAATCCACTTTCTGTAACTTGGTGGGCACGGGTAGACGGAATCTTGTCATGTATTCCAGTTCACCTTCAACTGTAGACAAAATGTTAAATAAATCATCAGTCAACAACCAATTACCAAACTGCTTCTTGATAAACAAAGACAATATGAAAACATTAATTCTGAACCTGAGTGAATGAAAAGAACACATACCGTCAAAGTCAATGAGGATGTGTTCCCTGAGTACATGTTTGGTCGACAGCATGACACTCAGGTCCATCTTAGGATCTCTGCTTTCTTGTTTGTACTTGGCCTCGAAAAGGACTGACTCAGGAGGGAACTGTTTACTGTCACTCTTGTATACCTTAGCGTCATATACCATGCCATTCCCGCCTGATGTTGGAGTCTTCTGGAGATCGAGTTTGATGGACTTGGCCAGGTTACTATTGCTGGTACTATCGCTGAACTCGACAAAAGTCTCAATGGCCTTGTGGTTCTCTTGGTTAATGAATTTGCCATTAAGTTTTCCTTTGACGGTTTGTGACTCGACCTTGACACAGGCGGTGTGAATGTTTTGCTCCTTTTTGTACTCAGCGTAGACTTGAGCTTCTCTTGGTGATGAGCTTCCTTTTGTGCTAACCTTGCCACTCAAGGTCTGTTTACTGCCATCATGTTTCATTGACAGTTCCATCTTGTAGCCCTTCAACCCTGCTTCCATGTTTTGAAGGTGGAGTTTAGCTTTAACAGGACGTGACACGAGTGGGAGGGAGCTGGTGTGGAGAGGATTAGGAATATCCAGCTCATAGCACATGTTAATACCCAGGACGGACTGGAATCTGGTGCTGCAGGAATTGGCTGTTATTCTGACGTCTCTCATGGATGTTGGATTCATCTTGGTCTCAGGTTCACCACTCCATCTCTTGGCGATATAAGTGTCACTTTCCATATTAAATATTTCCATGTTGTTAGGAAGATCTAATTCTAACTCCATGTTATTATTACTTGTGGTAATTACCTTAATACTAATACCACCTGCACTAGATACTGTTGTGTTAGTCTTAAGACCAATCTTAGTTAGTTGTGAATCATAACCAATAAAACCATTGGTTTCTGTTGACAAACTGGGAGTAATATTAAACATGTTTTGATCATGTAATCTGCCAGTAAGAAGAGATGGAAGGTTTCCTTGCATCTTGAGAGCAGCAACAACAGTTGTGTTCAGTTGAAGTTTGAAAGGAATGCCTTGAATGGTAGGAACAAAATAGTTTAAGTTAATATGAGCTGCACGGGCAGAGTTTAATCTTATGTTATCAAGATCAGGAATCATCTCTCGTAGTTTCTCTATAATTTGTTCAATAAATCTTACACTATCAAAATGTTTGAGATCTCCAGCCACAGATACAAAGCTTATTTCTTGTCCCAAGAAACGAACGAACATATCAGCTTGTGCCCAAGCTGAAGGATTATCACCATAAATACTATTTAAGAAATTAGTTATTAAAGAATAATCAAATGACCTTCTTTGTCTTAAGTTGTTCCATTCTTGTTGAATCTTTTGCCAATTGTTTTGAATAAAGTGAAGAGCATCTTGTAACATTTTCTCATAAGATGTTTTATGGAAGTAGCCTTCAGGACCAAAGGCTTCAGCAAGGATTGGTTCAAGTCCTTGGATTCGAGCACCAAGTTCACCAAGATGGATAGGAATTCCATCCATAGCAGCTGTAACGTTGAAATTAATAGAACGAGGAAGGAATGAACCCGGAACATAAATAATATTGGACTCCATACCAACACCAACACCAAGAGTTGGGGCCCAGTAAGACAAATCAATATTACGGGAATATTTCCTTAAATCAGCCTCAAAGTTGGTGGGAAGTGTATAGTTGGTGAGCAGGTAACGAAGATGTTGTTTGTCAGGAGCATCAGATTGTTGTACATTGAGTAGGTGACTCAGAATGAAGCCTCGAACTGAAAAACAAAATAATACTCATATTTAATTAAACTAAAATTATAAGATAAGGAAAGAAAATTGCAAGATATTATATAAAAAATAAATACAAATGAACATTTACTCAGAATGAAGCTTCGAACTACAAAACATATTACTAATTATATCTAATGAAACTTACAATAATATTATGGTGAAAACAATATTGCAAGATATTATCAATAACAAAATTACGTAATGCTGACAAATTATTATGAGTTAATATTAATACCATAATAATAATAATAATAATAATGATAATAATAATAATAATAATAATACTAACCTTGAGTGTTGGGATGGGTAGATATTCCATTAATAATATTATCTAGGTGTTCTTGTTTAGCACAACGTAATGCTGACAAATTATTATGAGTTAATATTAATACCATAATAATAATAATAATAATAATAATACTAACCTTGTGTGTTGGGATGGGTAGATATTCCATTAATAATATTATCTAGGTGTTCTTGTTTAGCACAACGTAATGCTGACAAATAAGCTGCAATGCGAACTTCTGTTTTCTTTTCTGGATCAACAACAAAGTTGACAAGTTTACTTGTCCACTGATGGAGAGAAATAGATTATTAGATTAATTAATTCAACGTGTTATACTGTGTTTAGTTTTATACTTTGTGATAAATACAATTGTTTTACAACTAATAATTGAAAGATAATATAACTACTAACTTGGTTATGACATTTAGTGAATCTGAAAGTTTCTACAACTGCCACTTGGACATAAGTAATAAATACAGTTGTTTTACAAGTTATAAATGAAAGATAAGATAGTATAAAGGAGACATACTACTACTACTACTACTACTACTACTACTACTACTACTACTACTACTACTACTACTACTACTACTACTACTAATAATAATAATAATAATAATAATAATAATAATAATAATAATAATAATAATATAACTAACCTGGTGATGACATTTAGCCAGTCTAAAGGTTTCAGCAGCTGCCACTTAGACATAAGTAACTGTTATAAGTTATATAGAAGACATAATAATATCACTACTAACCTGGTGATGACATTTAGCCAGTCTGAAAGTTTCAGCAGCTGCCACTTGAACATATGTGTTGGGTGTTTCAGTTTCCATACAAGTAAGAACTGAACTGGCAACTTGTTCAGTAATCACACCCATATTGGCCAAAGCTTTAAGTGTTGCCAAAACAGGTTCTGGAGGTAAAGAGGAAGAACATTGACTCTGAAGTTTATTACTCAGACTCTGAGCTATTCTTGTCACTGGTTCTTCTTCATAACAATTAGGGTTCTGACGACAGTATGTGTTAATTGTAGAAGCAGCTGCTAGTTTAGTTATTGTTGGTGTTTGTTGTGATTCAAAGAGAGGTTGTAACACTGAGATGGAATGAAGACAATGACGAGGTAGAAGGTAGAATGCTGCTGTATAAAGAGCTGTACGTCCCCCTGATGTTCGTCCATTAATTAGTTCATCCACCATAATCTTAACAGCACCAGTCTCTTGTGTAAAGGCAATAGCATCAAGGAAGAGGCTCTCCAACTTGTTGTTGTCATCACACATTTGTTTTGATCGTATTTTTTGTAATATTTGAGGAAGAGTTTGATGAGGTACACGACGCATGAGTTCTATAAGTTGAGCCACTAAATGTGCTGTGTTGGGTACTAATATATCCTTGGTGTTATGACAGATGTTAGTTAAAGTTTGTTCTAGTTGAGGAACCAAGGATTCTTCTTGTTGTGGAAGTTGATAATCATAATTTAAAGTCTTTTTAATGAGTGGACCTTGTGAGAGTGTAGAAATGGATGAAGGTTCACTCTCTGATACAGATTGGTATGTCAATGTAGATTCTTGGTTAGCTTTAATAAACTTGTAGGAACCATACATAGGTTTAACAACATTATGATCTTCACATTTAATGGAACTATAAATACCATTGTTAATTTGTTGTGTACATTTACTCCAGGACTCTTGGACTGGTAAAGGACTTCTGAGCCAAGGAAGGTGAGTCTCTGAAGGAGTATAGTAACGATTAGGACACTGACGGTGATCTTTTTCCTTCCTTACAACAACACGGTTACCTTCACCTTCCACCTCGTATTGGGTCGAACAATTTCCAACCACGTCAATCTATTGGAGGATAAAAATATTATTACATTATTATTGGTGTCTGTTAAAGGGGGTGTGGGATTAAGGGGACAGGCTGGGGAGTTTAGGGGGGTGCGGGAATAGGGGGACAGACTTAGGGGGGCTTAGAGGGGTGAGTGAATAGGGGGACAGGCTTGGGGGGGCTTAGAGTGGTGCGGGTGGTTTTGGGGGGTCAGGAGTAGGGGGACAGGGTTGGGGGGGGGAGGAATTAGGGGGTTGAGGCAATAGGGGACAGGCTTTCTACCCACCCCAAGCCTGTCCCCCTATTCCCGCACCCCCCCCAGTCCCCCCTCAAACCTGTCCCCTATTCCCACACCCCCTTAAAGTATTTGTGTTGTTCATCTTTTGGTAATGTTTTGTTCAGCCATAAAAGCAGACTTTATATGGCATTAAATATCACATTAATATCTATCCACGTAGATATGGACCAACAATTTATCTTTACATTTAAGACGTGAGTTTTGATAAATTTATTAAAATATTTATGACCTTTAGGAAGTGGCAATATTTTGTTTGTAACACATACATACACTGTCAAAAGAATAAAGTTATAAAGTTATTGATTTTTCTAGCTTATAACCTACTAAGTGCCGTTGTCTCACCTCAGTCAGGTTGTGTTTTGAACTGAAGGAAGATAATGATGGAAGAGAGTTCTGTAAAGTGGACACAACTCCCTTCTTAATATTGATAGCCCAGGCCTGGTCCTTAGGATGACTACACACGTGATGAACTCGACCATCACTGATTGCAGCCACAAGTGGATATTGGTGTAGGAAGCTGGCCTCTCTACCACCTGAAAATTATATAGTGTTTATAGTTATAATAGTTATTGGTGTAGGAAGCTGGCCTCTCTACCACCTGCAAAATTATATAGTGTTTATAGTTACTGTAGTTATAATAGTAATTAGTGTAGGAAGCTGGCCTCTCTCCCACCTGAAAATTATATAGTGTTTATATTTATAGTACACAATGTTTAGTTATGGCTGTTGGTCTTATTAAAGCATTAAAGAAGCTGGTGTCTGTACCACCTGTTAATTATACAGTGTTTATAGTTCGTTATAACAGTCTTTGGTTGTGACTGTTGGTTTTATTAAAACAGTAAAAGTCAATATTAATGTTTACTCGTGTGTCAAGTGATAAACTCACCATGATTTACTAACACCTTGACAATAACTCATTATGGTTTACTAATAATAATATATAATAACTTACCATGGTCTCCCAACACAGTAACAGTAACAGCCATGTCACAAGCACTTAGCCATGTCATCTGTACTTACTAACATACTAATAATAATATATAATAACTTACCATGACCACCCAACACAGTAACAGTAACAGCCATGTCACAGGGACTTAGCCATGTCATCTGTACTTGCTTCTGCCACTGTAGTTGTGTCACTGCACCATCCACGCCTCTCAGTTCCACTTGGGATTTGCCACTGTAGGAATACGAGTAGGTCTTGCCAGGAAGGTATGAGAGTTTAGAGGCAGCCACGGAACACTCAGTAGAACAAAGGGGAACGTCGCCCCCTCCACCTCCACCTCCACCTCCCACTCCCACTCCCACTCCCACTTCCACTCCCTCTTCCCATGGTGCTGAGGGAAACATTACACCAGTTGCATTATGACACACACAGACAGACAAAGATAGTTACAATGAATAGAGAAACAAATAATAATAATAATATAATAATAATAATAATAATAATAATAATAATAATAATAATAATAATAATAATAATAATAATAATAATAATAATAATAATAATAATAATAATAATAATAATAATAATAATAATAATAATAATAATAATAATAATAATAATAATAACACCATCAATACTACTACTACTACTACTACTACTAATAATAATAATAATAATAATAAACATAACAATACTAGTAATAATATAGATAATACTGTAGTACCTGCCCCCCCAGCAGCTATGAGGGTGAGGATGAGTATTGTTGTGGTTGTGGTCATGGTGACGACAACACTGGTGTCTGGTGGTCTCATCTCATCTCTTATATACCAACACCAACCCAGTACAACCACAGATAACATATATTTAGGGGGGTTGTGGGAATAGGGGGATCGGCTTGGAGGGACTGACTGGGGGGTTGTGGGAATAGGAGGATAGACTTGGGGGGGTTGTGGGAATACGGGGATAGGCATGGGGATGACTGGGGGGTTGTGGGAATAGAGGGACAGGCTTAGGGTGGACTGACTGGGGGTTGTGGGAATAGTGGGATAGGCTTGGGGGGGGACTGGGGGTTGTGGGAATAGTGGGACAGGCTTGGGGTGGACTGGGTGGTTGTGGGAATACTGGGACAGGCTTAGGGTGGGACTGGGTGGTTGTGGGAATAGGGGGACAGGCTTGGGGTTGGGTAGAAAGCCTGTCCCCTATTCCCGCACCCTCCTAAACCCCCCCCACCCAAGCCTGTTCCCCTACTCCTGCACCCCCAAACCCCCCCGCATCCCCCCTCAAGCCTGTCCCCCTATTCCCGCACCCCCTTAAGGCGGAAATTTTGTGTTGTGGTAAATCTGGAGAAACTGAATCCTCCAAACTATTCCAAGCAACAGAACACCCTTATATTGTGTTCATCTGATCCTGTTTCCTGGCATGCTTTGGAGGAATCAAGGCACTCCAATGTAACAAAAGTGAATAATTACCTCCTTAATTAAGCTATATTCCCAAAGGCCGTACTGTAATTATTATGAGTGATAGTATTATATTTATTTATTTATTTATATATTTATTTTCTGAATTTTATCACTTATCTTTCCAACAAAAGTCTTTAATTAATTCATGGGAAGAAGAAATATATATAGGTTGTTTGTATCGTAGGTTAGATATATATTGGTTATTTGTATCTTAGGTTAAATATATATTGGTTATTTGTATCTTAGGTTAAATATATATTGGTTGTTTGTATCGTAGGTCAAATATATATTGGTTATTTGTATCCTAGGTCAAATATATATTGGTTATTTGTATCCTAGGTCAAATATATATTGGTTATTTGTATCCTAGGTCAAATATATATTGGTTATTTGTATCGTAAGTCAAATATTTATTGGTTGTTTGTATCTTAGGTTAAATATATATTGGTTGTTTGTATCGTAGGTTAAATATATATTGGTTGTTTGTATCGTAAGTTAAATATATATTGGTATAGTTTGTATCCTAGGTCAAGTCACCATCTTTCCTTCTTTTGTTATCTGTGTTTGCTGTGTGTGTGTGTCTGGTTGAGATACCCTCGTGTGTGTCACTAGGTGCTCTGTGTATGTATGTATGTATGTACTTAGAATAATGATGATAATAATAATAATAATAATAATAATAATAATAATAATAATAATAATAATAATAATAATAATAATAATAATAATAATAATAATAGTAATAATAATAATAATAATAATAATAATAATAATAATAATAATAATAATAATAATAATAATAATAATAATAATAATAATAATAATAATAATAATAATAATAATAATAATAATAATAGTAACAATATTAATAATAATAGTAATAATATTAATAATGATAATTATGATAATATTAATGGTTTTCTAATAAAAAAATAAAAAAATATAATAATAATAATAATAATAATAATAGTAGTAGTAGCAGTAGTAGTAGTAGTAGTATTTTTAGTTGTAGTAGAATTTTCTGTATATTAAAAAAAAGTTAGTTCCATAGGTAAAACTCGTACTTATATTAAGGGGGTGTGGGAGTAGAGGACGGGCTTGGGGGGGGGGGGAACTGGGGGGGTGCTGGAATAGGGGGACAGACTTGGAGGTGGGTAGAAAGCCTGTCCCCCCAAAAAAGGAACATGAGTTATAATTATATAGTAAGGTGGAGTAATGAAATATACAGGTGTTTGTACTGTAACTCAACTCTATCTCTTCTTGTCTATCTTCTTGGTTGGTGAGATGGAGGGCTATTCATTAATTTATTTCTCCCGTCTACCCACTAGGAATAGAATGACCACCACTCCATAAAAAGTAAGTTGCCTCTGTTTCTTTGCTTAGATTAGTTTGTACAGACAGAACACACATTATAAGACAATCGTATCCTGCTATATTGAAATTGAAATGGAGTTGAAAAGTTTATTGTTTTTGCAAAGATAATACATGCAACAAAGGAGAAGGCCAGAACAGCTTGCTAACATATTTTTTTTTCATATGTACGAATTTATTGATAGGAAAATATAAAGGTTCAAAGAAAAGAAATATAGATGTAAATGTGTGTGTGTGTGTGTGTGTGTGTGTGTGTGTGTGTGTGTGTGTGTGGAGTACTGGTGGTGTTGCGTCAGATGAGAGAGAGAGAGAGAGAGAGAGAGAGAGAGAGAGAGAGAGAGAGAGAGAGAGAGAGAGAGAGAGAGAGAGAGAGAGAGAGTGTGTGTGTGTGTGTGTGTGTGTGTGTGTGTGTGTGTGTGTGTGTGTGTGTGTGTGTGTGTAGTCAGCAATATCACAGGTGGATAACGATAACAATGCATCAATCAATCAGTCAGTCAGTGAGTTATTTCATTATTAATTATTGTACTTTGACTGTCTGGCTGAGTCTCGTATTCCATTATCCCTTATGACCTGACCTGACCTGACCTGACCTGACCTGACTTGACCTGACCAACCTTGTAGTACATTGTCCCTTATGACCTGACCTGACCTGACCAACCAAATAACTAATGATTTAAATAACCTTGTATTCCATTGTCTCTTATGACCTGACCTGACCTGACCTGACCTGACCTGACCTGACCAAACAACTAATCATTCATACAATCTAACAAGCAATCAATCAACTAATCAACCAAACTACCAATCATTCAATCATTCAAACAAACATAATTATAATCATTCAACCAGTTACCCAATCAGACATGAAACCAATCAACACACACACACACACACACACACATACATACATACATACACACACACACACACACACACACACGCACACACACACACACACACACACACACACACACACACACACACACACACACACACACACACACACACACACACACACACACACACACACACATACATACACTATCTCTCCAACACTCCTAGCATTGCCAAGGTGTTGTCTGCTGGGTCTCCACTATCTCTCTCACTCGTGATAAAGATTCGCTGACCAGACAACCCAATGACAAGTAAACAAAAATTAGTATGAGGCAGAATAGAACTGTACACACGTAATTATAATCTTCTCTTCTTGGGACGTTGTTGTTTTTGTTTGTTGGTGGTGGGTTACTTCTGATTCCTCCCTTCTATGCTGGGAAACACACCACCTGAGTATTATTATTATTAGTAGACTTATAATTAGAGGATTTGTTTGTTTCGTGGTGTACATTGGAGGAATCAAGGCACTCCAATTGTTGTATCTCCTTATTGTAACTATTAGAGGATTAGCTGTTTCGTGGTTTACATTGGAAGAATCAAGGCACTCCAATGTATGTATGTATGTATGTATGTATGTAGCAATAGTGTATCATCATCACCCCCCCCCCCCCCATAATCAGACAGAGGACGTAATACACCGAGGGAACCAAACTTTGACCCCAACCGTGTATGTATGTATGTATGTATGTGTATGTATGTATATGTTTGTGTATGTATATGTATGTGTATGTATATGTGTATGTATATGTGTATGTGTATGTATATGTATGTGTATGTATATGTATGTATATTTATATGTATGTATGTGTATGTATGTGTATGTGTATGTATGTGATATAAAATGGGTGATATAAAATGGTATATATAAAATGGGTGATATAAAATGAGTGATATAAAATGGGATATATAAAATGGGTGATATAAAATGGGTGATATAAAATGGGTAATATAAAATGGGTGATATAAATTGGGTGATATAAAATGGGTGATATAAAATGGG
>JAWZYT010006863.1:20000-30000 GCA_034508575.1 Petrolisthes manimaculis | reverse complement strand
CTAAATATATCACTTCAATTAACCCAAAATTAATTAAATTAAGCCGTAATTAATTCAATAAATATATCACTTCAATAAACCAAATTAAATAGATTAAGCCGTAATTAATTCACTAAATATATCACTTATAAACTCCCAAAATTAAATTAAATTAGGCCATAATTAATTCAATAAATATATCACGAATTAACACAAAATTAAATTAAATTAGGCCAAAATTAATTCAATAAATATATCACTTCAATAAACCCAAAATTAAATTAGATTAAGCCAAAATTAATTCACTAAATATATCACTTCAATAAATAAATAATCTCTACTTAATCCTGATTGAAGTTTGAATACGAATTAACCCAAAATTAAATTAGATTAAGCCAAAATTAATTTATTAAATATATCCCTTCAATAAATAAAAAATAATTCACTAAATATATCACTTCAATAAATAAATAATCCAATACTTAATCCTGGTTGAGGTTCTGTTAACACTGTGGTGGTCGGCTGTGAACTGAACTAACCGCCGACTAGATTACTCCCTCACCGACACACACACACACACAGACACACACACACACGAGAGGAGAGTTGGGAGAGGTTGTCGGTGTGTAAATTAAATTATGAGTTAATATTTCTAGTTCTCCCAACCTTAGTTTTATACCTAGATCAATCATTTTTTTACCCTATATGCAGGGATAGGTGATGCATCTATCATATAAATTTCATCAACGTATCTCTTATAGATTTTGTGTAAAACGGTAATTAGTGAGATAATTGAAGGTTAGCGAGTGCTTCAAATATTACCACGAAACACAACTTATATAGAAGGAGCTTGTTTGGGGGGGACTGGGGGGTGCAGCAATAAGGGGACAGGCTTGGGGGGTGCGGCAATAAGGGGACAGGCTTGGGGGGGGACTGGGGGGTGCGGCAATAAGGGGACAGGCTTGGAGGGGACTGGGGGGTGCGGCAATAAAGGGACACCACGAAAAGGTTCATATTATATACACACACACACACACATACAGACACACACACACACATACAGACACACACACATACAGACACACACATACAGACATTATATACACGATCACGGGATTGTGTGTGTGTGTGTGTGTGTGTGTTAGGAGATAATTATTCCTCCAAGCTAATTTTGGGGGGTGCGGGAATAGGGGGACAGGCTTGGGGGGGGGGACAGGCTTGGGGTGGGTAGAAAGCCTGTCCCCCCCCCCAAGCCTGTCCCCGTATTCCCACCCCCCCCAAACCAGTGTGTGTGTGTGTATATATATCCACTCTCCAGCCACATACTAAAACTCTCTCTCTCTCTCTCTCTCTCTCTGCGCACACACACACACGTTCTCAGTCACACACACACACGTACACACACACACGTACACACACACGTACACACACACACACACACACACGTTCTCAGTCCTTTTCCCACAAACCAAATTTTTTTGACCGACTAAAAAATATCAAAAATCCATATATGTCAATTTTGAGTAATGGATATGAGAGGGGGGATAATTGTCATGTTGGAGTTACATACATACATACATACATACATACATACATACATACATACATACATACATACATACATACATACATACATACATACATACATACATACATACATACATACATACATACATACATACATACATACATACATACATACATACATACGCACCGAGTGAGTTCCCTAATCCGTAACATTGGAGGGAAATGTTTATTAATGTTTATAAACAAAGGAACATCAACCCGGGTTGGTGGTGGGTGGGTTCTATTTACACCAGACAACCCGGGTCTTTATCACCAACCCAGGTTGCCAACCCGGGTTTTTCCCGCCAACCCGGGTTGATCAAGTGACATAAATAGAAGACACCTTTATAATACAATAACAAACTCAAATATCATAGTTTACACACATACATATATACACACCCCTACCGTACACACATAGACACCGTACACACACACACACCCCGTACACGCACACAGCCCTACCGTACACACATAGACACCGTACACACACACACACCCCGTACACGCACACAGCCCTACCGTACACACACACACATTCCTCCCACCAACCTCTTTACTTCACTCACTACCTACGTGTAAACTACAATGCATAGAAACTTATACTTAGTTTTATTTTAAGCAGAAACTCTTTCTCTTTCCAATGAGACTATTCCCAGCTGTCTAGGACTACTGGTTACAAAGATATCATGTGAGGAATACACATATGTAACTTTCATCCCTCTCTCTTACATACGCGTACACACACATTTCTCTCTATCGGTCTCTCTACTTCACTCACTACTTACGTGTAAACTATAATTCCTAGAAACTTATACTTAGTTTTATTTTAAGCAGAAACTCTTTCTCTTTCCAATGAGACTATTCCCAGCTGTCTAGGACTACTGGCTACAAAGATATCACGTGAGGAATACACATATGTAACTTTCATCCCTCTCTCTAACATACGCGTACACACACATTTCTCTACGAGTACACACACATTTCTCTCTTTGTCGGTCTATTACATTCACTCTTTCTCTCTAAACTACAATACCTAGAAACTTATACTTAGTTTCATTTTAAGCAGAAACTCTTCCTCTTTCCAATGAGACTATCCCCAGCTGTCTAGGTCTACTGGCTACAAAGATATCATGTGAGGAATACACATATGTAATTTATTTTTTGGCCCGGGCGAGGCGTCAGTGAGTGGTGGGGACCTTACACCTTACCACACACACACACACACACACAGCCAACCATCCATACACCGACACAGCCAACCATCCACACACCACCACACACACACACACACACCGACACTACACCACTACACCTTACACCTCACACCTTACCACACACACACACACACACACCAGTACACACACACACACACACTCACCAGTACACACACACACACACACACACACCAGTACACACACACACACACACACACACCAGTACCTAATAACACCTTCACCTTACAACGTCAACCTCACAATTATCATACGTACATACATACATACATACATACACACATACACATCTAGTAAGTACACATACACCTCTCAAGTTAACTCGTTATGTTTGTGTGTGTGTGTGTGTGTGTTTATGTGTGTGTGTTTATGTGTGTGTGTGTGTGAGGGAGAGAAAGAGGAAGAGTGTGTGTGTGTGTGTTTATGTGTGTGTGTTTATATGTGTGTGTGTGTGAGGGAGAGAAAGAGAAAGAGAAAGAGTGTGTGTGTGTGGGAGAGAGTGTGTGTGTGAGGGAGTGTGTGTGTGAGGGAGAGAAAGAGGGAGAGAGTGTGTGTGTGAGGGAGAGAAAGAGGGAGAGAGTGTGTCTGTGAGGGAGAGAAAGAGAAAGAGAAAGAGTGTGTGTGTGTGTCGTATTTCATAATAAAAACATTTATGTTAATCCTTTAATTTATCAAGTCTTCTCATTTTTCTACCAACCTTCCCATCCTTCTTCATCCCTTCCCATCCTCTATCCATCCCTTCCCATCCTTTATCCATCCCTTCCCATTCTCTATCCATCCCTTCCCATCCTCTATCCATCCCTTCCCATCCTCTATCCATCCCTTCCCATCCTCCTAGCCAAAGGAGAATAGGAAGGTTAGGAAGGAGAATAGGAAAAAAGATAGACTTAATTAGATTTACGTAAATTTCACATTCACTTTTCCACCAAATTATAAATAAACGAGACATATACGAGTGTGTAAACTGTGATATTTGTGTTTATTATTATATTATAAGGTTATATAAACTATATAACACCTATAGGACTCATATAGAGCTAATAATAACAGTAATATAATAATCATTCCGTTTCAGCCAATCAGCGATCAGGTTCAAGTATTGATTTTTTGTGGTGGACCAATGAGAGAGTTACAATAAACAGCGTTTAATTTGAACTGTTATTATGTGTGTGTGTGTGTGTGTGTGTGTGTGTGTGTGTGTGTGTATGTATGTATGTATGAGTGTAGTATGTGGCTGGAGAGTGGAGATACACACACACACACACACACACACACACAGAGTGATGAGTTACAATAGGCGCTTAATTTGAACTGTTATTATGTATGTATGTATGTATGTATGTATGTATGTATGTATGTATGTATGAGTGTATGTATGTGGCTGGAGAGGGGAGATACACACACACACAAACACACACACACACACACACACACAGAGTGATGAGTTACAATAGGCGCTTAATTTGAACTATTATTATGTATGTATGTATGTATGTATGCGAGAAATAATTACATATGTTTGCAAGTAATATATGTATGTGTGTATGTATGTATGTGCATCGTACACGTGATTTTGCACATATACACACAGACAGGTAAATACACACACACATACACACACACATCTCTCTCATTCTCTAATAAGGAGACTGAATTTATTTTTACCTGGACAAGAGGTTAATTACTTACCTGTCTATTTATTACTCTAATTAATAAGGCAAGTCTTACCTGTAAAGCACTCACACACTCACACACTCTCTCTCTCTCTCTCTCACACACACACTCTCTCTCTCACACACACTCTCTCACACACACACATACACTCTCTCTCTCACACACACTCTCTCTCACACACACTCTCTCTCTTTCTCACACACTCTCTCTCTCTCACACACACACACACACTCTCTCTCTCTCTCTCACACACTCTCTCTCTCACACTCTCACACACACACACACAGTTCCTTGTTATACATACCACTACTACAGAACTACAGCCTGTGTGTGTGTGTGTGTGTGTGTCACGTATACAGCCCTGACTGCTAATGGTTCACCAACTGACAAGATACAAGGAGTGTTGGACAGTAACTGACCACAGCTCCATCAAGGCAATTTTACAAACTATTCACAACGTTGAAAAAGGTTTACAAGATTCACATTTTCGAACTCAATTACTCGTTTCAGTTACTCTCCAACACTCCTTATACCCTGCCTACCTGCCTACTCAACCACTATCACCCATCACTGTACTTACATTATATATTATTATAATTATAATATAATATTATAATATTGTCAACTCTTGACAGCCATTTCCTTGTTTAAAAATTTTCCTTGCTTCACCACACGTATATGTTTTATGGCCTATATATATATATATAATATATATATATATATATATATATATATATATATATATATATATATATATATATATATATATTCGTAATACATAATTTCTGACCAGAGTGTGGGGAACAGAAAGCTTCGAATCACCTGCTATTGCTCATTACCCCATGTTCGTATATAGGGTGTGTGTGTGTGTGTGTGTGTGTGTGTATATCCACTCTCCAGCCACATACTAAAACTCTCTCTCTCTCTCTCTCTCTCTGTGTGTGTGTGTGTGTGTGTGTGTATCTCCACTCTCCAGCCACATACTACACTCATACATACATACATACACATATATATATACATACATACATACATACATAATAACAGTTTAAATTAAGCGCTGTACTTTAACCCATATCTCTCTCTCTCTCTCTCTCTCTCTCTCTCTCTCTGATTGGTCCACGTCAAAAAATCAATACTTGAACCTGATTGGTGATTGGCTGACATTATGACTGTGTGTGTGTGTGTGTGTGTGTGTGTGTGTGTGCGTGTGTTAATATTATAGCTCTATATGAGTCCTATAGGTGTTATATAGTTTATATAACCTTATAATATAATAATAAACACAAATATTAGAGTTTACACACTCGTATACATACACACATACACACACAAAGATACATACATAGATACACACACAAATACATACATAATACAGTACATACACACACAGACATAACACACACAGAAATACATACATAAATACACACTCGTATACATACACACACACACACGTACACACACATACACACATACACACACACAGACATAACACATACATACATACAGACATACATACATAAATACACACACAAATACATACATAATACAGTACATACACACACATACATACATACAGACATACATACATAAATACACACTCGTATATGTCTCGTTTATTTATAATTTGGTAACAGGTGAATGTGAAATTTACGTAAATCTAATTAAGTCTATCTTTTTTCCTATTCTCCTTCCTAACCTTCCTATTCTCCTTTGGCTAGGAGGATGGGAAGGGATGGATAGAGGATGGGAAGGGATGGATAGAGGATGGGAAGGGATGGATAGAGGATGGGAAGGGATGGATAGAGGATGGGAAGGGATGAAGAAGGATGGGAAGGTTGGTAGAAAAATGAGAAGACTTGATAAATTAAAGGAATAACTTAAATGTTTTTATTATGAAATACGATAATGTATGTATGTATGTGTGTGTATGTACCGATAATGTTAGTGTGTGTGTGTGTGTGTGTTGAGAGAGAGAGAGAGAGAGAGAGAGAGAGAGAGAGAGAGAGAAATATCCACCAACATACACACACACACGTACACACACACTCGTTCTCACTCACGCACACACACACACACACACACACACACTCGTTCTCACTCACACACACACACATACGTACACACACACACACACACACATACGTACACACACACACACGTACACACACACTCGTTGTCAGTCCTTTTCGAGAAACCAAAATTTTGACTGACTCAAAATGTCAAAAATCCATATATGTCAATTTTGAGTAATGGATATGAGAGGGGGGATAATTTTGAGGGGGGGGTGTAGCTCCAAGGGGGGGGAGAAATTTGCCCCGTTTTGCTCTCAGATTCACCGTTTTCGAAATATATGCAAATTTGTATCCAAAATTTTTGAGTCAAATTTTGAGTGGGTAAATATATATGGATTTTGATGAAATTTGGTGAGAAGGGAAAATATAACATTAGGTAAAACTAACTTTTTCAGATTTATTCTATTGTTTATATTTTTCGAGTTATAAGCGTTTTTTGAGTTGAAAATTTAATCCAAAAAACGCTCATAAGTCAAAATGTTTTCGTTATAAACCAAAAGTAAAAACGGGATTATGTGTCAATTAATAAACTCTACCTTCACACAAAGTTTGGTTAAAAAATATATATATTTACTAATTCAAAAATTTGATTTTATTTTGGATCAAATTTTTACCCACTAAATATATATGGATTTTGACCAAACTTTGTGTGAAGGTAGAATTTATTAATTGACACATAATCCCGTTTTCATTTTTGGTTTATTACGAAAATATTTTGACTTATGAGCGTTTTTTTGGATTAAAATTTCAACTCAAAAAACCTTTATAACTCTGAAAATATACACAATAAAATAAATCTGAAAAATTTAGTTTTGCCTAATGTTATATTCTCCCTTCTCACCAAATTTCATCAAAATCCATATATATTTACCCACTCAAAATTTGACTCAAAAATTTTGGATACAAATTTGCATATATTTCGAAAACGGTGAATCTGAGAGCAAAACGGGGCAAATTTCTCCCCCCCCCCCTTGGTTCTACACCCCCCCTCAAAATTATCCCCCCTCTCATATCCATTACTCAAAATTGACATATATGGAATTTTGAAATTTTTTAGTCGGTCAAAATTTTGGTTTTTGGTAAAGGACAGAGAACGAGTGTGTGTGTGTGTGTGTGTTGTATTAATAGTAGTAGTAGTAGTGGTAGTAGTAGTAGTAGTAGTAGTATTAATAGTAGTGGTAGTGGTAGTAGTGGTAGTGGTAGTGGTAGTAGTAGTAGTAGTAATAGTAGTGGTAGTAGTAGTAGTAGTAGTAGTTGTAGTAATAGTAGTAGTAGTAGTAGTAGTAGTAGTGGTAGTAGTAGTAGTGGTAGTGGTAGTAGTAGTGGTGGTAGTAGTTCCTTTTGTTGTTATTGTTGTGGTTATTGTTGTTTATTTTTGGTGTGTGTGTGTATGTGTGTGTTGCATCGGTGTGTGTGTGTGTTTTCATCGGTGCCGTTTGTGTGTGTGTGTGTGTGTGTTTACATGAGTGAGAGAGATAGAGATAGACACACACACACACACACACACACACAAATATAATTCAATATAATGTATTTTTTTAAATATTAATAAGCTGCCTTAATTACTACCACATTTAACATAATTAATAAAAAAAAATCCAATAATTTCTTTAATAATAATTTAGTTTTGGTAGTAGATGTGGTATCACTGTAATTTACAGATGTGGCAACACTGTAACAGGAACAATAACAAATGTCAACTCTAAGATATTCATGAGGGTAAGTCCACGTAACATTCCATTGAGTTTGTCTGTCTGTGTGTCTAAATATCAAAGCCGGCGACGGGGAGGACGAGCGGGAACCTTCCTCGTAAAATTCCAGATAATATCGCCAAGGGAGAAGGTTTTAATAGGCCTTTGAAGCTGAGAAATAAGGTAATATAAAGGCCATGTACTTATCCCTATGAGAAACTAACCAGGAGCCCCCTTTCAACTGTAAATAGTGTAAAAATTATTCGATATTCCAGAATGTGTGTGTGTGTGTGTGTCCAAATATAGAAACCTGTGGGAACATTCCTTATAAAATTCTATTTCATATTACCAAGGGAGAATATTTTAATTGGCCTTTGAAGCTGAGAAATAAGGTAATATTTATAAAGGCTATGTACTTATCCCTATGTGGAACTAACCAGGAGCCATTTTCGACTAAATTTATTGGACATTCCAGAGTGTGTTTGTGTGTGTGTGTGTCCAAATATAGAAGCCAGTTGGAACCTTCCTCATAAAATTCCAGTTAATATTACCGAGGGAAAAGTATTATTTGGCATTTGAAGCTGAGAAATAAGGTAAAATAATTGCATGTACTCAGCCCCATATGGAACTAACCAGAGGTGTACCCATCCCAATGAGGAACTAACCAGAAATGAACCCAACCCCATAAGGAACTAACCAGAGTTGTACCCATCCACATGAGGAGCTAACCAGACCAGCCTCATTGGTTTGTTGATAAATAATACACACGTGTTTACAAAATGTGGGAGTAGGGGACAGGCTTTTGGGGGTTTTAGGGGGGTGCGGGAGTAGGGGGACAGGCTTGGGAGTGTGCGGGAATAGGGGACAGGCTTTGGGGGGGTGCGGGAGTAGGGGACAGGCTTGGGGGAGGAAGTAGGGAGGTGAAATGTAACGAGTTATTATATATAGTGTGAATCCCGAAGCGAGGTAACGCCAGCGGAAGTGTGACAAAGGTGAGTAAGTGTGACAAACTAAGATGTGTGTAATACTGGGATGTAACAAGTGTGACAGAGATGTGTGAAACGGATTTGAGAAGTGTGACAGAGATGTGTGACAATATAACATGTAATAATGAAGTGTGACAAAGATGTGTGACAATATAACATGTAATAATGAAATGTGACGTGTGTGACAAAGATGTGTGACAATATAACATGTAATACTGAAATGTGACAAGTGTGACAAAGATGTGTGACAATATAACATGTAATAATGAAGTGTGACGTGTGTGACAAAGATGTGTGACAATATAACATGTAATACTGAAGTGTGACGTGTGTGACAAAGATGTGTGACAATATAACATGTAATAATGAAGTGTGACGTGTGTGACAAAGATGTGTGACAATATAACATGTAATAATGAAGTGTGACGTGTGTGACAAAGATGTGTGACAATATAACATGTAATACTGAAGTGTGACGTGTGTGACAAAGATGTGTGACAATATAACATGTAATAATGAAGTGTGACGTGTGTGACAAAGATGTGTGACAATACAAACGTGTTAATATATTTTTCCAGGATTTATTTCCAGGTTTTTCCAGAATAAAAATGTTAATATAATTTAATTTCATGTATTATTACATATATATATTTTTTTTTCCAGTTTTTTCCAGGATAAGGAATTTATTAATTTTTTCAGTTTATTTTGATTACATTTATTAGGTATATTTTTTCCAGGTTTAATTTCCAGGTTTTTCCAGAATAATTTTGATTGCATTTATTATATATTTCCAG